>MU227058.1:1534842-1549624 GCA_018584345.1 Thuja plicata
TGCCTGAGTCTGTGGAGCTCAAAAATGAAGAAGGATATTATCCAATCCTTAGAAATTAGCCTTTCTCTTGCCTAAAAGAGGTTGCATCCAAGTATACAAGGTATACTGTCATTATTAGGTAAGTGTTGCAAGAAAAAATGCTAACAAGATCAACCATCAACATAGAAGGAACAAGAATATATATTTGACCAAAGCTTAAAATTGGAAGGAACAATAAATGTCTCATAAGGGGTGAGACAAGAACCAACAAATGATTTAGTAGTGAAATGATGCAACCGAATAGGACCTGGAGAAAAAATCAAAGTAGCTTCAAACCAAATAATAAGCAAGAGCTCAGATGAGGAACAAGCTAGTAGTGAAATAACCTCTCAGGCAGCATAGAAGCTCCATGAGACCTCGAAGCTTCAAGACCCTTTATTTTAGTGTTGAAAATTATAGTACCATCAATAATGGCCTCAGAGGGGCTTTGAAAAATAATTGAATTCATAAGGGACTTGGTCAACTATTCATCCATTGTAGTATCCAAAATTGACCTTCCAATGAGAGGTTGATGACAACCCGCATATAAGAGAAACTCACAAGAAATGAGAACCTTGTCCATTTGATCACACACTTCATTCAATAGAAATCTTCTAGGTTGAGTTCAAAGACATCCCACCTTATAAGAGACTTCAGTGCTCTACTAAAAAGAGTGATCTAATATATATATTTTAATCCAAACCCTAAGCATAGGTTGACACAACTAGGAAACATTGAACCAAATTCAATTAAAATATACTTGGGTATGTGCAGGATCATGTTATGCCAAAAAGTGTCGATGTGAAAAAAATGACATTTAGACCTGTCCAAAAATGTGAAATCGCGTATTGACTTTTTTGGTAGTCCTGGGTGTTAGTACCCCTGGCCAAAGGAAACACCAAGAGAAAAATTGTATCAAGTATATGATAACTATCAAGTATCTGATAGCTATCATATACCTGATACCTATAAGGTTTTCGATATGCAACACATCATAAAATTTATACCATAGAATAATATAATATTATGAATATTAGATTATAATATATAATAATAAAATATTATAATATTATAATGTTTAATATTATAATACTATATTTTTCAATATTCATTACTCATTATATTTTCATATTATATTATAATTTATTTTTAAAATATATATTATTTAATTCTCTCTCTTTCTCTCCATCTCCCTCTCTCTCCTTCTCTTATATTATAATATTATATAATATCTTTTATTATAATATATATATTATATTATAATATAATATAATATATTATAATATAATATAATATGTTATAATATAATACAATATATTATAATAGATTATAATAGATTATAATATATTATAATATATTATAATATAATATATTGTATTATAATATATTATAGTATAATATATTATACTATAATATTATAATATATTATAGTATAATATATTATAATATAATATATTATACTATGATATATTATAATATAATATATTATAATAATAATATATTATATTATATAATATTACACTATAATATATTATAATAATATTTTAAAAAAATGGCTCGCTGTGCTAAATTTTGGCAAAATTTCATAAGCTTTCAGAAGAACTGTCCCAGACCAAAGTATGTGACTAAGCCAATTCCCTTGCGCGATTTGGATCTACAACATCCTATCCCTACGCTCAAGCATGTTTCTCAGGGTTCAGGGCCTTTGCGTGCTCCACTTCCTCACTCTCCCGAGAGTTTTCTCCCCCTGGGAAAAATAACTGCTCCTTTTTTTGATGCAAAAGTTCAGAGTCAGGGAGGCCTCTGTTCCTCCTCTTGGTGGGTCCCATTCAACTATTCAAGATCGTGTCTGACTTCTTTCTCAGTGGAAAAAATTGATCGACAATCTCCTTTTTTGCAAAAACTAAATATGCTTGCAACAGTCTTGGGGGGTATTCTAGGTCAAAATATACATGTGAATTGAAATCTAGATCAATCTTGGCTCCTATGAAGCATCATTCAGATTTTAATGTTGAACATACAAATGATATCCCTAAGCAATGGGTGAAGGTTAAATCAAAGAAGAGGCTGGGTTTGAGCTATTTTGTGTGTCTGTCATTAAAAAAGGATTTTGGTATCCCCCTACATAATACCTTTTATGTACTTCACCAAGATTTACCTGGCTCGCCAACCTTTCTCGATTCCTAGATGTTACCCTGTGGCAATCTGAGACTTTCACAAAAGAATCACAATGCGAACATCCATAGTCAACATTCTCTCAATTTTGGATCATCTTCTGTACTGAAAGAGGGAGGCCTGTCTCCCTCTAGAATCAATAAAAATTTAGGTGCGATGCCAGGTGCAACAAACGTTATCCATATGAAATTGGGGAAGATTGAGAAGATTAAAGAGCTATGCAAAAAATTCAATATTTTTTCTCGATGGAATGGATATGGCACACCTATCAATGAAATTTTTGAATGGTTTGAAAATAAATATAAAGGAAAGGTAAGTAATTCTCTTCTCTTGGAAGGTTTTTTCTTTTAAAATGCAACAATATAGAATTAAAGGATAATTTTCTGAATTCAGAAAACTCTAGTTTCAGAAATTGCAATTTCACCTTTATTTAATGGATCCCAAATTTTGATCTAAGAAGATTAATTTTTAAAAAAATTGATAGGGCTATTCTTCTATCGAATATTCCTGTTGAATTGATCTGCTCAGATTTCTTTGTAAATATAGGTAATCATATAGGAAAATATGTAGGTATTGTAGAAACTGATAGGCCCCAATCTAATAGTACAATTATTGTCAATATGGACGTTGACACTTGCACTATTAATCCAATTACAATTGAGAGCCTGAAGGATATTTATGTTATTAAACCTAAATTACTACAAATAGAACTTATTATAGAAATGGAAGATAGGCTAAAGATGGACATGACGAATATCTCTCCTCACATTGAGGGAAATATCTCCCCTTCTACTGTGAGGGTTGTATCTCCAGCAGAAGATATTGAAGAAGGGAAAATAGTGGAAGGAAATTTATATTCAAAGGTCTCACATGGTAGAATCTTGATAAAATTTAATGAGAATGAAGGAGGTTTTCATATTTTATCTGAGAAATTTCCATATTTGGTGGAGATCTGCAAAGAAAATGCTACAAATACATGTAATAACATCTTAGATGCTGCCTAATGCCAGGTTGTGGCTGATCCTGTTAACAATAATATAGGTGGCCCTTCTAAGATGGAGGAAGAGGTACGATTATTGACTGAACATCTGTGTGAATTTGTTGTTAATGATTTAATGGATCAATTTATGGATGAAATATGTGACAAGGAAGAACTCTTGAGACAAAGATAATTGTTGATCAAGGGTTGTCTTGAGGTAGAGGATGATCAGGATTCAATAGATATCAGTATTCTCTTATTAGATCTTGAAGACAAAGAGCTTAAGGATAAGGAAACACTTGGTATTGCATCTACTATGCCTAGTTTTCAAGCCCCTGATTGTGCCAAATCTAATAAGAAAAGAGGTAGGAAATCAAGACAGTAATTAAGATTATTGGATGGTTGTGTTGCTAGGCAAGATAAACTGACAACTATTTTTAATGCAGGGAAGGGGAAGTTCCTTCCCAAGTCACCATGAATATCTTAACTTAGAATTTTAGGTGCTTAAAAGCCCCTAACAAGCAACAAATTTTAAAAATCTGCATTTCTCAAACAAAAACTGAAATAATTATGCTACAGGAAACCCAATTCGACAACAAAGAAATAATGAATTTTCAAAAAAATTGAGTTTTAGAGAGTTCTGGGGAGCTCCTACCAGGGGGGCCTCATGGGGTTTGGGACTAATTTGGGATCCTAGGATGGTGTCTCTTACAAAATTAGAGGATCATGTTAACTGGAGCTGTGGACTTGTTAAATGCATCTAAATATCGCTATGTTTTAGGATCTTTAATGTATATGACCCTACCCCTAATCTAGAGAAGGAAAGAGTATGGAAGGAAATTGAGAGGAAGTTGGAAGAATATCCAGGTGATATTTCAATCATAGGAGGGGATCTTAATACAATTACTAAAGCCTCTAAGAAATGGAGTGGCCTCTAGAGACTCTCCCGTTCCATTGAGTTTTTTAATAATTGGATCAAAAGGAATGACCTCTTTGAGGTCTTTGTTAGAATAACTGAGAGGGGGGTGAATCAGTGGCCTCAAAAATATTCCAATAAATCAACCAAAAAACTTAGTGACACAATATTAAGCCTCTAGTTATCTTCAGTCCTACAAGATGTATGCCTTCAAACAATCTTAAAAAATAAATACTGCTCGGAGTTCATTGTTAAACCTTATTCTTACTATTTATCGATTAGCAGTCTTTCATTTACCAAAAAATAGTAAATTGCTTACTGTATACTGATCAATCCATAATTAGTTAGGTGTAATGCAAAACAATAAAGTAATGACTCATAAACACATTGATACATAGATTTTTAACTTGGAAACCCCGTTAAGGGAAAAACCACTTACAACCAGTAACCCAAAATTTTCACTCTTCTAAAGTGAGCTTGGTGAAGAGCCAACCTTGTTAAAGGTTACAAACACACTATTAGGTGTGACCTTGTTAGAGGATTTAAATAGAATATTTTGTCACTTAATATTGGGCATCTCTATGCTACCTTCTATGACTAAACTCAGTGTAGTTTGTCAAATGGTATTTGGCATCTCATTCTATCTTCATGATCAAAATTTTTGATACTCCTTGGGATGTATCTCAATATAGAAAGGATTATTAAGTTCTCCCTGGTTAAGAGACTTTCTGAATCAATGGTTAAACTAAAACAGTAAATGATCTGTTCATGTATACAACTTAGACTTGCATATTTTCAGATCTATTGTAAACTCATAATAACTTTTTGATCATTATATCTTTTCAATTCCTTTTCTCCACTTCTTTCTTCTCGGTGATGTTGTGTTTTCTGTTTCTTGGTGTGTGCAGAAATCTTTAGCTCTTTCCTCAACTTGATTGATTAGGACTGTATGAATTTTTTCTTCATCAGTTTCTCTTCAGCATCCTCTTTCTCTATTCACTCCCCTAATTCATAATAAATTAGATTGTCTCTTTATAAAAATGATATTACCATTCTCACTTCTTGATTTTATTTTTCTTGGCATGATCTGCAATCTTAGCCAATCTTTCTTTAAAGTTTTACTCAAGTTTTATCCCGTAGATTTCTCCATGACAACTGGATAAAAAAAATTTAAATATTTTACTTATCTCTGGATTTAACTTGTCGATGAAAACAATGTTAACAACCAGTTAAGTCTATCTTTAGCTCTTCTAGCTAAGTATTTTGTCATTTTTGAACTTATGTTCTTTTCGGTGTTTTAACTCTTTGATAGCTTTGGTCAACACTTCAGTTCTCCTCGGGATTCTCCAATGGTATTTTCTATCCATCGGGTTGTCTGTCCATTGGGTAATATTTTAATTCTAGTTGTCAGTAATGCTGGTGATTCTTCTCGTCGGTAATGCTTGTCAATTTTCTTGCTTGGGCATCACTGTGACTTTGCTTTTAGTTTTCTCTGTCCGTCGGGTTCCACTAGCCATCGGTGTTTGTAGTCACTTAGTGAATTTTGGTCTTTTATGCAATAATGAAAGCATAATCTTTATCTCTCTGATTATCTAAAGTCTTTGACACTTTGAATATAAATGATTAGATTATATCAAGTTGACATAAATGACAATACAATCCATTAACTAATTTAATGTCTTGCATTATCTTTTTGTATTTCAGTGATCAACTTAACATCTTCAAACATTCAATCAGTTATATGTCAACAATCTCTCCCTTTGGTATTGATGGTAACACACTACATTATCACTAATACAATATGAAATATAACATTTGAAGTTCATCAGTCTCTTCTATTATAACTAATACAAATTTATGGCTCTCGGTAAGCTCATATAGCTTAGATTTGTTTCTTGCAGAGTGTGTTCTTCAATCTTTAATCCCTTTAATGGATAGATGTATTAGCTTCTAATTTTGTTCCTAAAATGTGCTCGGCCTTGACTGTTCCTCTCCTTAATCATCTCTTTTTCTTTTGACAACAATAAGTCATCTCTCCCTTTGTGCGTATTCTCTTCCTCATGATACTTCTCTCCCTTAGTCTATGTTCTCTCCCTTTTGTTACTTCTCTTCCTTTGATGGATATTTCATATGTAATCAATCACTTTGGATAATGATTAACTCTCCCTTTTAATTATTAGGAACTTATCTCCATGGATAATGATATAATCTCTCTCTGATAATTCTTGATAATGAGATAATCTCTCTCCCTTTGACTACAATGCTAAACAATTCTTCCATATCATCCTCCATCGCTTTTTATAATATACTCCTTGAATTTCCCTATTCATCACCAATATATTGACTCTAGTGTTCGGTGTAGATATGTACCTTGCTATGTACAAATATATCTTTGGTGTCCATCTTTGTGCTTGCATCAACATGAATGATCTTCTGATTTGTGTATAGGCTGATGCAATATCCTAGTCAGCTTACTGACAAATAGACAAGGGTTGGACCCCTAGTCTCTGTCTCAGGTACTCAAATGTATCTTTCGGTAATGGCTTGGTGAATATGTCAACTAATTGTTCCTTTGATTAAACATATTCCAGTATCACTTCTTTTGCTTGCACTTGTTCTCTTAAGTAATGATACTTGATTGCAATATGCTTAGTCTTAGCATGCATGACTAGATTCTTAGAAATGTTTATTGCACTAGTATTATCATAATAGATAATCACTAGTTCAAGAGTCTTCATATGTATACCTTCTAGCAACTGTTTGATCCATGCAATATTGGAGAAATTTGCAACAGTAGCCACATATTATGCTTCTGCAGTAGACTGAGAGATGCATCCTTGCTTCTTGCTAATCCATGTGACAAGTCTGTCACCCATGAAGAATGATCCTCCAGTTGTGCTCTTTCGGTCATCAATGTTTCCAGCCCAATCAACATCTGTATAGACTTGAAGCTCAAATTTTCCTTCTCTTTTATACCATAAGCCATAATCCTTGGTGTTCTTTAGATATCTTAGAATTCTCTTGACAATAGTCATATGTGATTCTTTGGGATTAGCAAAGAATCTTGCAACTATTCCAACTACATGTGCAATATCTGGTCTGGTATGAACAACATACATTAGTTTTCCGATTATTGATCTATACAAGGTCTGAATTACCTAATTTGATTTTTCTTCCTTTGTCAACTTACATCTGGTAGCCATAGGTGTTCCAACTATTTTGGACTCTTCCATCTTGAATATCTTCAACACTTCCTTGATGTATTTGGACTAAGCGATGTATATGCATGTATCTTGTTGAAGAATGTGTAGACCAAGAAAGAATTTTATCTCCCCAAACATAGACATTTCAAACTCTTTTCTATTTCATTAGCAAAGGATTTACATAGCATTTCATTTCCCCCAAAAATGATATCATCAATAAATATTTCTACAATCAGAATATTACCATCGATATCTCCTTTTAAGTACAGATTTCTATTTTCACTTGTTTTTACAAATTCAATGCTTATGAGATAGGAGTGAAGTCTTTCATACTAGGCTCTAGGTGCTTTTTTCAATCCATACAAGGCTTTATGTAGTCTACATAGCATGTTTCTCTTGTCTGGATCAACAAACCTTTCTGGTTCTTCAATGTATACCTCTTCTTCCAGTATTCCATTTAGGAATGCAGATTTGACATCCATCTGGTATATCTTGAATACTTTGAATGCAACATAAGAAAGAATAATTCTTACTCCTTCTAGTCTAATAACAGGTGCAAAGGTTTCACCATAATCAATACCCTCTTCATGTGCATACCCTTTGCAAACTAATCTTGCTTTGTTTCTTGTGATTTCTCCATTCTCATTCAGCTTGTTTCTAAATATCCATTTGGTACTGATGACATTCTTGTCATCTGGTTTCGGTACTAGTGTCCATGTATTGTTCTTCTCAATCTATTCTATTTCCTTATTCATAGCACTGACCCATTCTTCATTTTCAAGTGCAGTATTAATAGATTTAGGCCCAAAATCACAAAGTAAATATCTAGTGTTTAGTGACTTACTTCTTGTTCTCATTCCAACCTTCTTGTCTCCTCTGATCTAATTCTGTGGATGATGTCTTCTAACATACTTGGAAATTTTTGGTTCAGCTCTTTGTCCATCATTCTGATTATCATCTTGACCTTCGTTCTGATCTCCATCGCTCGGTACATCATCTTGAGTATTTTCCTGATTTTTGCTAATTGCAGCCTGATGCTTGGGTGCAATGTCCTATTTCTCAGGAGTAATACACTATTGCTCAGGTAGAGTGTCAGGTTCTTCAATGTAAACAAACCTATTTTAGTCTGTTGGTTCTTTTTTTCTTTCTTTATCATTCTTTTCTGCAAATTCATCTATTCTTACATTTGCACTTTCAATGATCTTGTTAGATGACTTGTTAAGACATTTATAAGCCTTAATTTTGGTGGAATACCCTAGAAAGATACCTTTGTCACTTTTGGAGTTAATCTTTTCATTTCTATCATCTTTCAAAATATAATATTGACTACCAAATATTTTGAAGTAACTTACATTGGGTGTGTAACCATACCAAAGCTCATAGGGTGTCTTATTTGTGTCCTTCAATTGTACTCTATTTAATGTGTAGAAAGTAGTATTGATAGCTTCCCTCTAGAAATTTTGAGTGATGTTTTTCTCAATCGCCAATGTTCTTACACAATCAACAATTGATATGTTTCTCCTTTTAGAAATACCATTTTTCTATGGTGTTCTTGGTGCAGAAACCTTTCTTTTAATTCCATACTCATTGCAATAGTTAGTGAATTCATCTGAAATAAATTACCCTCCTCTATCTGATCTTAAGCATATCAATTTCTTACCGCTTTGTTTTTCTACCATAGCCTTATACCATTTAAACATCTTGAATGCTTCTGATTTATCTTTTAAGAACATAACTGTCATCATTCTAGAATAATCATCTACAAAGAGAATGAAATACCTATTTCCATAGTAACTCTTTTTCCTCACGGGTCCACATAAATTAGTATGGACTAATTCTAGAATTGCATTAGATGTATGGGCTTTACTCTTGAAACTAGACTTTGTCATCTTACCTTTTTGACAATTCTTGCACATAATATGCTCGGGCTTTGACATGCTCTGTAAGCCTTTGAATTTTATTTTATTGCTTATCTTTATCATGTTGTCAAAATTCACATGACACAATCTCTTATGCCACAACCATATTTCTTTGTTTCTATCCATTAAAAAAGTGGTGTTAATGTCATCAAGATAGAAAAGGTTACCTTTTGTTTGTTCACCAGTTCTGATCAACCTTCCTGATTCATTGAAGATCTTTGCCTTCTTATTTTCAAATGCTACTCGGTGACCTATATTTTTCATCTATGAAACACTTAACATATTATAATTCAGTCCTTTTACCCAGTAAGAATTTTCACATTTGATGAGGTTATTCAACATTATGGTTCCTTTACCTTCAAATGGACATGGTGTGTCTTACCCATTCTTACTGATCCACCATTATAGTATTCAAAAGTTTCAAATTTTTTTTTATCACCAGTCATGTGGTGAGTGCAGCCACTATCTATAATCTAGACATCATTCTTACTAACGTTAGATATGAGTTTAGTTTCTACATACCTTTCTTCTTCTTCATTTGAATCATCCTTCATGGCTACAAATACCATCTCAATGTCTTCTTCAGATTTGGTGTTAGTATCATCAGCTATATTCTTAGCTAGGTAACAAGATTTATTTCATTTTCCCTTGTAGTCTTGGGTATCTCTTCTGTCAGGTTGTCGGTTGCTTCGGTAATCTCTATTATCATCTCAGTCAAACTTCTTTTCATATGTTCTGTGATTACTTATGTCATCTTTTCTTCTGTTAGGACATCTTGCAACAAAGTGTCCAACCTCTTTACAATTAAAACATACAAGTGATAATTTACCTTTGTATCTACCTTTTCCTCTCTGCAATCTTCTTTCCATTAGTGCTTCAATCTCATCAAGTCCTTGATCCTCATTATCACTTTCACTATCATTTCTAATAGTGTGTCTATGACTTGACTTGCTTATTTTCAAAAAAGATTTGAATACAGACTCTATAGATGGTAAGACACTATTATCAAAGTTATTCATCTCAAATGAAATTAGTCTACCAATCAGACTATCTAGAATAACAATATTGTTTGCAACTTCTCTCATATCTTGTATAGTTGATACTCTAATAGAATATATAGGCAGTAAGGCTCTTAGGAATTTACTTACCACTATCTCTTCTTCAAGTACACCTCCAACTCCTTGGATAACATTGACTACCTCTTTGATTCTATAGCTATACTGAGTGATATTTTCTCCTTCTTTCATCCTTAGGTCATCAAACCTCCCTCTTAGGCTTTCTGCCTTGGCTCTTAGTACATTAGCATCTCCTTCATGTACCAGCTTCAATTTATCCCACATTTTCTTTGCAGAGGTGTAGGTTTTGACATCTTCAAACTCAACATCGGAGAGTGAGGAAGCAAGCTCTATCATCATGCAATTATGCTCATGCTTTTTTCTCAATTTCTCAAGAGTGTGAGGTCCTGTAGGCAACACATATTCAATATCAAGGTGTTGAGTACCATCATTACCAATACGTAATAGGTGGAGTCTTATTATACTTTGCCATGATGCAAAGTTGTATTTATTCAACTTGGGCACATCTCTCTTGTTCATATTATGATCTTTTTCTTGAGCTATTAAACTCCCCTTTTAAGCACACAAGCTGTGATACCAATTGTTAGAATAACTAAGAGGGGGGGTGAATCAATGGCCTCAAAAATATTAAAATAAATCAACCCAAAAACTTAGTGCCACAATATTAAGCCTCTAGTTATCTTCAGTCCTACAAGATGTATGCCTTCAAACAATCTTAACAAATAACTACTGCTTGGAGTTCACTGTTAAACCTTATTCTTACTGTTTACCTATTAGCAGTCTTTCATTTATTGAAAAATAGTAAATTGCTTAGTGTATACCGATCAATCCAGAATTAGTTGTGTAATGCAAAACACTAAAGTAATGACTCATAAACACATTGACACATGGAATTTTAACGTGGAAACCCTATTAAGGTAAAAACCACTTGGGACCAGTAACCCAAAATTTTATGTTTCTAAAGTGAGCTCGATAAAGAGCCAACCCTGTTAAAGGTTACAAACACACTGTTAGGTGTGACCTTGTTAGAGGTTTTAAATAGAATAATTTGTCACTTGATATCGGACACCTCTATGCTACCTTCTATGACTAAATCTAGTGTAGTTTGTCAAATGGTATCTGACATCTCATGTTATCTTCATGATCAAAATTTTTGATACCCCTTGGGATGTATCTCAATATACAAAGGATTGTTAAGTCCTGCTCGGTTAAAAGACTTTCTGAATCAATGATTAAACTAAAATAGTAAACAATCTTTTCACACATACAACTTAGACTTGAAAATTTTTAGATCTATTGTAAGCTCATAATACCTTTCTAATCATTGTATCTTTTCAATGCCTTTGCTCCACTTACTTCTACTCAGTGATGCTATGCTTCTCTGTTGCTTGGTGTCTACAGAAATCTTTAGCTCTTTCCTCAGCTTGATTGATCAGTACTGTATGAAGTTGTTCTTCATTAGTTTCTCTTCAACATCCTATTTCTCTATTCACTCCCCTAATTCATAATGAATTATATTGTCTCTTTATAGACATTATATCATCGTTTCTCAATTCTTGATTTTCTTGTTCTTGGTGTGATCCACAATCTTAGCCAGTATTTCTTTAAAGTTTTACTCAAGTTTTATCTCGTAGATTTCTCCATGACAACCAGATAAAATAGCTTTAAATATTTTACTTATCTCTGGATTTAAATTTTTGATGAAAAAAATGTTAACAACCAGTTAAGTCTATCTTTAGCTCTACCAGCTAAGTATTTTTTCATTTCTGAACTTCAGTTATTTTTTATGTTTTAACTCTTTGATAGCTTCAGTTCTCTTTGGGATTCTCTATCGGTGTTTTCTGTCCATCGAGGTTGTCTTTCCATCAGGTAACACTGTAATTCTGGTCATGGTAATGCTTGTGATTATGCTCGTTGGTAGTGCTTTTTGGTTTTCTTGCTTGGGCATCACTGTGAGTTTTATTTTGGTTTTCTCTGTCCGTCGGGTTCTACTAGCCATCAGTGTTTGTAGTCACTTAGTGAATGCTGGTCTTTTATGCATTATTAAAAGCATAATCTTTATCTCTCTGATTCTCTAAAGTCTTTAACACTTTGAATATAACTGATTAGATTATATCAAGTAGACATCAATGACAATACAATCCATTAACTAATTTAATGTCTTTCATTTTTCTTTCTGCATTTCGGTGATCAACTTAACATGTTCAAACATTCAATCACTTATATGTCATCAGTCTTCACACCAAAAGATGGTTTCACTTGGAATAATAGGAGAAAGGGTTTCTTCTCTATTGCTGAGAAACTTGATAGATTTTTAATCAATGGTAACTTGGCAGACTTACCATTCACTATGTCTGCTGATGTTAAACCCATTTTAGGTTTGGATCACTACCCAGTAATACTAAATATCATCAAGGAGGATAAACTAGATAACTGCCCTTTCAAATTTGAACAAATGTGGCTTAAGAGAGAGGGTTTTTTGGAAATTATAGAAGAATGGTGGAAAGAAATTGATGTATCTGGATCTAATTTATATCTGTCATGCCCAAAAGTTGGGCAAAAACACACGAACAAAAATTTTAAATAACGCATTAAAACAGGATACTAAAACTACACTAGGGTAACATGCACATGCAAAATGGAGCAAGGGGTAAATGATATCCAGAATAGGTCACAAGAAGAGGAATAGCTTTCACAGCTATCCTACGGGATGACTAAAGTTTCCAACTGGAACTGCATGCAAATCGAGATAGTTTGACTAAAAGTCAACTAGGGTTGACCAAAAGTCAAACATCCCTAGAAATACACGAAGGAGGGTCACAAGGCCTACTACACACAGAGGAAGTCAAAGGTGCACAAAACGAGATAGTTTGACTAAAAAGTCAACCCGTGTTGACCAAAAAGTCAACTATCTCCGAAAGGTATGAAACTGAAATCTAAAGTTCCAGAGGCCGCAAAGAGTACTGGGTTCCAATAACAAGACTATCAGACAAAGTTTGACCATGGTTGACCAAAAGTCAACCATGCTCGAGAACAGTCAAAGGTAGCGATAATGCCCCAAAAAGGCGTATATCGCGAAGCTGAAGGGGTGATATGACCCCCTGAAAAAAATAAAAGGAAGTATTACTAAAACATTTAAATTAAATTGCGAAATAAATCTCTATCTAAGCAATAGAAGATAACTTTTAAATATAGATATTACCATTTAAAAAAAAACTAATAAATAAATAAATAAATCACATCTATAATATAAATTCTAATTTTAAATATCTAATTCAAATCTCATTAAGCAACAAATCTAATTTAAAACTCCTTTATCTCTAATTCATACTTCTTTTTTTTTATTTTAAATTCAATTTCTAATACATATAGTATGAAAATAAATATCTTAACTAACTCTAATCTAATTTAGTAAATCTTATTATATATATATAAAAAAAAAATCTAATCTAACATATAAAAAAAACATTATATTAAAACAATCTAAATTAAATCTTTAAACAAACAAATTAATTTATATCATTTCCTAACCTAAAATCTGATTCTACAATTAGTAAAAAAAAAACATTTATTATAAATGATGAAACAGGGGCGGCCGAAGGGTTTGACCAAGGGCGGCGGAAGAAGGGAAGCGGCGGGTTTAACAGCCGAGCGGCGAAGGCGGGGCGACAGGTCCGGGCAACGCTAAGCGGGGGTTTTCGGCAGGGCAGTGGGTGGGGAGCCGGCGGAGCGGCGCTCACCACGCCACTGCCACCACGGTGGTGGGTAGCCGGCTATGGCCGACGCCGCTCACCCACTGTGGTAAATAGTGGAGTGGGGCGGCGCCCGCACGGCCACCTCCGGTGCAAAAGGGCTGGGGAAGGGCTTCAGCCCTCCCCACCCACCATTAAATTTTTTTTTTTTAAAACAATAAAACGACGCACAGCGCCCCACGCGTTTTCATTTTTTTTTTTTTAAAGAAATTTATTAATACATTTGTATTATAAGGGATGCACATAAGTATTTGTTAAAATACAAATTAAAAAAAAGAATAAAAAATATCTCTAATTAATGATTGGTGTAAATAATTAAAAAAAAATCTTTGTATACCTCAAAACAGGGGGTATATGGAGATTATTTTTTTTAAAACTAAATATGCCAATGGGATCCATATTTTATTCTGCAAACATTGGTGGAGAAAAAAAATTAAATTCATGCACTTTTTTTGGGGGGGGAAAAATTCGTTAAATCTACCAAGTTAAGAAAAATATATTCACTCCTAAGATCCTAAAATTTGTGCAATATTTAAAGCTAGAATTAAATTACATATATATATATATATATATGTTTTACACATAGACATTTGTTTAGAAAATAATTTCAAATCTGAAAGATTTCTCTACAAGGAACAATCACGTTTCACAAGCATATTTATCCAACATATTTATATTTTTCAAAGGATCACTATTTACATAATGGGATAAAATATTACAATTAAATTAAAGATTACAAACATC
>MU227058.1:1550988-1587829 GCA_018584345.1 Thuja plicata
AACATGAACATTTACTAATTTAATAACATACATGCAAACCACGTTTACGAAATAAACACATAACAACAAGGTCCATGTCTCTTTATATAGACAGGACCTTGGTAAGCACAGGTATATACATAGGTTCTTGTACTGGGTCCCCGATTTAGATCCATGGTCAACTTTTCCTGTACACTCAATGCACACATCAGTAGATCCAACACAACATGATATGAAACATAACATGACGTCAATAATATAAGTAAGCATATAAGTCATTTTTCATTTAGAACTAAAATATCCTAGCATTGGTTTCCTAAACCATTTCATCGTATTACATTCACGCATTTAGATCCATATAAAACATCAACATAAGCTGAAACTAAATCAGAACATTAACATCTCAAAAGTACCCTGATTACAAAATCAGGTGCTGAATATATAACACAGGATTCCACCGATCCTCAAAAGTATGAAAAGTCCCTCTGATAGTCAAAGTATGTGAAAGCATAAACTACTGAAAGCATGAAACAAAATAGTAACTATAACAGTCTAGTGTAGGTCTCACAATATCAGGTAGTAAAAAAATAAAAAATAATCAAGAAAAAATTAAAAGTATGGAACGTTGATCATTTCGGGAACATTTTAGTAAACAAAAGCACTTTGGAAGAAAAAATGGTAAATTTAAATGAGGAAGTGATGGCGATAGGTATGGATGCAACCCTTTATGATGAGGAAAAGTGCTTAATGAAGGAATATGAAGAGGTATTAACAAGAAAAGAAATCTTTTGGAGACAGAAATCCAGAGAGACATGGTTGGATGTTGGGGACAGGAATACTAAATTTTTCCACAATAACACTAAACACAAAATAATAGTAAACAAGATCACCTCCATTAAACTTATGGATGGTGTTGTAGTTGAAGAACCTGAAGGTATAGCTAAGGAGGTGATAAGGTATTTTGAGAACATTTTTAGCATACGAGGTGAAAGGAATATGAAAGTGCAGGATAGAATTATTACGAACATCCCCAATATTATCTCCCCTGAATAGAACAAATTTCTCTTAGGGAAAATCACCAAGGAGTAAGTGAACCAAGTCTTATTTAAAATGAACCTAGACAAATCTCAAGAGCCTGATGGTTTCCTAGCATGTTTTTTCCAGAGGTGCTGGGACTTCATAGGCGATGATGTTTTTGAGGCACTGGAAGGGGTAAGAAATTCAAGATTTTTTTTAAAAGAATTTAACAATAACTTTATTTCCCTCATCCCCAAAAAGGAGAAAGCTGAGTATTTTGATGATTTTAGACCTATTGTGCTATGTAATACCTTATATAAACTATTCACTAAAACAATAGCTAGTAGGCTGCAAAAATTTGTCCCAAACTTAATTAGTGAGGAGAAAACAGGTTTTGTCCAAGCTAGATCAATATATGATGGGGTTATCATAGCACAAGAAGCCATACACTCAGTCCAAAATAATCATGACCCTAGTATGTTAATAAATATAGATATTAAAAAATCCTATGATAGAGTTGACTGGAGTTTTTTGAAAAAGTGTTTGACTGCCTTTGGGTTTGCGAAACAGTGGGTGAACATGATATTTGAATGTATCTCTACCCAAAATTTTTCTATTCTATTAAATGGCTCCCCCAAAGGTTTTTTTGGGATTAATAGAGGACTAAGACAAGGTGATCCAATATCACCCTTTTTATTTACACTAATGGCTGAATCTTTGGGGTGAGCCATTAATATGGTGAGGCTAGAGGATAGTATTAAAGGAATAAAGATTACAAGTGGGATTGAACCAATGATGCATCAACAGTTTATGAATGATACTATGCTTTATGGACAAAGCTCTAAGGAGGAATCAATAGCATATAAAGATATCCTTGGACTGTATGTTCTTTCTTCAGGGCAAGAAATAAATCCTGAGAAGAATAAATTGTTTTCTTTAATACTCCTGCAACCAAAATAAAGATCTGTAGAACTCTCAACTTCAAATCAGGAAATCTGCCCTACAAATATTTAGGACTTCCCTTAGAAAAAGGCATTAGAATGAAAACATTATGGGATAATGTCATGGATAAAGTCAATCACAAGATGGCAGTATGGAATGGAAAATGGATTTCTTCGGTAGGAAGAGTGACAAAGGTTCAGTATTTTATGTCTACCCAACCCATTTTTCAACTGGCCTACATTGATCTACCAATAAAAAATAGAGAGGGAATTCAAAAAATTCTTAGGTCTTTCTTCTGGCAAGGAATAGAGGACAAGAAGAAGTTCTCACTTCTTTCTTGGGATAAGGTGTGTCATCCAAAATAGGAAGGGGTGTGTGGATAAAAGATTTTAAACTACAGGGTAAATCCCTAGGTGCAAAACTTGTTTGGAGAATGTATAAAAACCCACATCTGAAGTGGGTCAAGATACTCATAGTGAAGTATCTCACCAATGTGGATCCCATCAATATTTTCAAGGAACTGTCACCCCTTAAAGGCTCAAGGATATGGAATTTTATGTTGGACTACAAATACATCATCCAAGATAAGATCACATGGAATCTTGGGAAAGGGGAGGATGCCCTTTTCTGGCAAGATTCTTGGGGTGGCTATAGGGCCTTGGATTGTAATATGAATCTAGCAAATTCTCATAGGTTTCTAACAGCTAAATTAGGTGAGAAATTAATTGACTATGTTTCCTTATCAGATGAGGGTATGGGATGGAAATGGAAGAACTAGATGGATCTTGGTCTTTCCCTATTAGATTTTGATGCTTTGAATAGAAGTTTGGAAGAAAGGAAAATATCTTTCAACCTTAAAAAGGATATGCTGGTTTGGGATGGAATTAAGAGTGGAGATTATTCAGTTAAGGAAGGTTATCACTTGATGAGATCAAGGCTTATAGTTACTCTGACTCCCCCTGAAAAATTTATGTTGGCATAAAGAATGTCTTCCTAAGGCCGATTTATTCTCCTGGCTTGTATGACATAAGAATATTTTGACTGCTGAAAAGTTTGTGAAGATGGACTATCATGGCCCAAGTAGGTTTTCTTTATGTGAAAAGGATGAGGATACAACTGATCATCTAATCCTTTGGTGTCTATACTCTACACAATGCTGGACATGGATATGTTCACAACTTGGGTGGACATCTGCGCTACCAAACAATATAATTGATCTACTAAACTCTTGTCCTTTCCTCATGAGAGGAAGCATTTATGGATCACTATGGATTGTGACCCATTCAATCATTCTATGGGAAATATGGAAAGAACACAATAGGAGGATTTTTTAGGAAAATAAATTGGATGTGGAACAACTTATTAATAAAATTAAAGCCTCTATTGTAGAACTGACAAATAATCATAACATGAATAAGGTTAAAAAGGAAATGGCTATGTCACCCTGGGATGAGAAGATGAGAGGAAAATGACATGGTCTTGTTATCCCTCATTTTATTGGAAATGGAGGTATATCATCAAAAAACAAGAGAGACAAATGTAAATGGATACCACCAAAAGAGGGGTGGCTAAAATTAAATTTTGATGGTGCTTCTAGGGGTAACCCAGGCTTAGCTGGCATTGGATGTACTATTCATAATGCGAAAGGAAATGAGGTGGAAAAATTAGCTAAATTTATTGGTAAGGAGACCAACAATGGGGCACAATTACATGCTCTGGTAGAAGGATTATTATTATGTAGACATTTAGGATGTAATAAATTAGAAATTGAAGGTGACTCAGCTATCATCATCAATGCCTTAAGAAAAGGCTCTCTCCTTAACTGAAGATTAGACTCTATGTTGGATAGGGCTATTTATCTTTGCTAGGATTTTGATAAATTAACAATTAACCACATATATAGAGAAGGAAATAAAAGATCAGATAAACTAGCTAATCAAGGAATTGAGGATAATCTCACTAGTTAGTCATGCTCCATTAGAGTTTATACTCAATCATTTCATTAATCAAGCAACAACATTTGTAAACAACCTTAATCAAGTTCATTTTCCTTCACTAAGTATGTAGAGTAATCCTTTCATCAAACAGCGAATAGAGTATGATGGATTCAAAATGGTAACTATGATCAATTATAAACTAAATAGAGGATAGTCCATCCCCTTATCTCCTTAAGGAGTTTTTTTTTAATAACCAATCACAGTAGATTTAATTGCTAAAGATTTTAAAAGAAATATAAGGCAGATCTAGTACTTATTCTATTTAGCTCAAGTTGCCTCTTCGCATTGCAACCCTTCTTCCCTAGTCTTTGCTATTTTAAGATACCGGTCCATGGTAGAGAGCACTCATGTCATGTTGTCATCCTTAAGGATGGTGACTAGATCATTCCTCATTGTCCATATGATATGGTCATCCTTTTGGGAGATATCTTGGACATCTTGTCTAGTATTAGAAAGATGTACATCAAGGGCTATCAGTTTATCTATACTCCCACTCTGATAGATTGAAAGATCAATTATGGAGTCTATACTCTATTGATACCTAGTCTTCATATCCTCAACATTGGTGAGCTCATCACCTGTGCCCTGATGGGGACCACATCCCATCTCAGTGATGTATTTCTCTATATGCGAGATGCTTTCTTGGAGGGTTTCTACCATGAGATCTAGATGCTCATGGACTTATGTTATTGTGTCCCTGTTGTATGACAGGGAATAATTCCACCTTTGAAGAGGCTCATCTGCAATCTCCAATACCTTTATGAAAATTACATCCTCTATCTTCATTTTCATCAACTCCTCTAAAGAAGACTGGAGAATCTCTATTATTCTCTTCTCTTCCAAGAGAAGTTGAATATCATTCTTCACAACATCCTTAAGATGTATATAAACCTTATAGTAAGCCCCTAGGAAATCGATTAGAGGCAGCCCTCTGGACTTTAGATCTTGTATCAAATCCCTACCTATTTTCCCCATGTGATGATCCTCATGCAATTGTGCTATTACCTCCTCACTTGTATATGATGAGGGATCAAATGTCTCACTAGATGGCTATCCTGGCTATGAGGAGAATGGGGTGAGGGATTTTCTGATATATTCTGTTAGATGAGCTATAATAGACTTGAGTTTGGCCTTGTCCCCCTCTATCCCATCCAATCTATCCCTTACCTCTTGATGGGTAAAATCCCACATATCTACAGAACTATCATGGTGTGAAGGACCTATATCAATCTTGCTCACTTTCTTAATCCTCTAGTGACAACGAAGTGGTCTCTTCCTGCATTTTTGCTTGGGAAATCTCCAATATGACATGCCCTGTCTCTTGATCCTTCCCCATTGTAGATAATATATGGTTTTTATTTTTTCCTTTTTAACCAAAGGGCCTCTCATGATTTGAGTGATCAAATCACTTGGAGGCACTCTGTCCTCTTCTCTTTTCCTCTTTCTCTTGATTGTCTTCTCTATCTATGAAGGTGTGGATAGAACTCCTGAAGCATTGGCAAGACTCTCTATATCAAACAACCTCCTCACTATTGGAGGAGTTTTCATTGTTGTGGAAGTGGCAGAGAAATGTGGTACCTTGTGGGGGAAGGAGCTTAGTTTCTCCTTCTGTGTATTCCCTTGTGGTCTCGAAGACTATTCTTTTGACAAATTCTCTTGTGATTTCTCATGTGTATCTCCATGGGGAACCATAACCTTCTCTCCTGCTTCTCTGGATCCTTCTTGTAATTCAAGTTTGATTATCATAAATGACCTGCTCTTGCATGTACGATCCATGTTATGGACCTTCTCTAGTGGCTGATCATCCCCACCGGTTGCCTGTGTCTCATTGGGATTTGGTTTCCCTATTTTGGATGCTATGTCAGTTGATGCGGTTAGGATTTGAATTGGGGTGGGCAAGGGTTTTTTGGTGCTTCCCCCTCACTTGCCTGTCTGTTTCCACTTTACCCACTCCATTTTTTTCTTAAGGATGGGTTCCATCCTTTGGTCAAGATCATCCAACTCTGGCCCTTCAAATGTGATGGGCTCAAGAGGAGACCCCTTTATCCTTCCCACATATTGTGGTGATAGTATATCCTTCCCATCTTTTGTAACTCCCTCCACATCAATATTTAATCAATAGAGTCTTACCTTCTCTATAGTGAGTCATGACCAGGATCACTCCCTCATGTTGAAATCATCCATGTTATTTACCCAATAGTCCTCTAGGATGGGGATATGGTGGAAGGATGATCGTAGCTGTAAATTATCCTTGACATAATTTATGGGGTCAAAGTGTGTTTGTAGGATATTGTATTGCTCATTTGGAACACTTTACTAGGTTATGGGCATTGGTACTGGAGGAGCATGTATATGGCCCAACTATTAATGGAAATTATATCCCCACTTTATGACATTCACCACAAGTAGTATTAACCTCTATAATCTACCTACAAAGCTCTACCAGGATGATTTTATCATCTAGATATCTGGGTAACTTATATGGATAATTGTCAAATGCCCCAATCCTAAAATAAGTAAATGTCAGAAATTGAGTGAAGTGGCTACAATAGGTAGTTATCACTGATGATTCCTTTGGGTACATTCTCCACTCAGGGAAGCCCTGAATCTCCCTACATAATCTCATGGTGAACGCATCATTTACCCTTCAAAAACTCTTGTGACTATTATACATTTGCAAAAATGTATAGTAATCATATACTTGTATATCATCCTCATATTCTTCTAAAATCGGTAGGTCAGGCCAACTACGTACACAGGCTAAGGCATAAATAATATAGGAAGACATATGGAAGGAAGATGTGTGTTTAGCTATTATGTGCAATTCAATCAACCTGTCACTCATAAGTTGAGCCCAATAAATATATCTACTCTCAAAACATATGGTTTGTATGATGAAATACCACCACTCCTCAAAATTTAGGGCATCCTCATTCCCCCATAGGCAATATAGCAGTACTAGGATATCGACGATCTCTCTTTTTAGATTGGTCTTGTATAGTTTCTTTGGTAGTTTGGATCTAGGAGCCCTCTTGGATTGAAACCAATCGACTGATATCTCGCCTCTCCATTGTGATTTCCTCTCATTGAAATATGAGGTTGACATTGCAAAATCCTAGTTAGTATATTCTTCTCAGGTTGGAAGGCCAAAATAATTATGCATTTACTATCTATCTAAGGTTATCACTACCTCATTATTTGTATTCCTTATCTGCCGAATGATAGGGTTGAATTGGGCTATGCACTCCATTATAAGTTATGGGGCTTGGATGGAAAAAATTAAATCCTGCCACTTGGATTAACCCACTTTCAACCAAATTTTGCATTATGGGATGCAAGGGTGGGATATGCACTCTTTTGTACACAATTTCCCAGTCATAAAAATTTAACCTGGTATCACCAATATATTTCCAAATGCTACTAGCACCATTTAGATGATTGTAGCTGTAATATTTTAGGGACATCTTTAATGTATGTGATGTTTCTCTATTCATGCTAGTGATTTTCTAACTGATTGCTTCACTAGTTTTTCCATTTTGAATCACTCTGAGATTCAACTTTAGGTTTTTCTCCAAATTTTATTAGCTATGTCATTTCACCTATGCCTTTATTACCATAACTCTATATTCATTAACGTTATTGAAGATTTTTTCTCTCTGTACGAGGGAATGGTTATATGAGTATAACATATAATCATGACAGGGAGTTAACATCTTGGTACTCCTTAGTTGTAATTTCTTTGTATCCCATATAGTTTTATCCTCGCCCTTGTTAACTTTAAATGTTTTCAATTATTTTCCTCCCTAGGGCTTCTGCTCCTTCTACCCTATGCCTCTCAGACTTATCCCTTTTTGAGAACTCTCAATAGCCATCCGGAATGTCAGAAACTATGTGACTAAGCTACTTGCAAATTTACATCTATATCTCTTATCCTTACAACCTCTTTGAACAATCAAATTTTGAAGTTATATTCCCAGTATGCCCTTTTCCCAATTATGGGGGGTCATGTTACTTCCCCCTTCTTTCTGAACCTAGGCTTATTATTTTCTTGACTTGCAGCTCCCTGGGCTGAAGTCCAAATTTTGGTATTTGTCCACTCCCATTACCTCCACCAGAGTAAAATGGTTCCTCCATTATCTACCTATCTGAAATAGTTCCTTTTATGTGGCCTATCATGGGCTTTTCGGATTTTCAAGAACTATCTGAAATTGGTGCCCGCTTGATATTTCCCCTTGTCTTTCAATTTTGGGTTTTGGGGATAAGCATCCAGGATGTTCTTAGTCCAATTTAGAGGATCACTTGCTTTGGTACTCTCCCTTTCCTTTAAGCATTAGAGCTTTGTTTACACCTGTCATGCCAATATCTTTCTCTCCTGGGTGGACTTTGAAATTACAAAGATCGCTCACTTATTAAACTTACTTTCTCCACTAGCCTTTTCCTGTTACACTTCACGTACTTATAAATTCGTATATACACTTTTTTGGAAAAAAAATATTAATTATCATTTTTCCAAGGATCTATTCGCATATATGTCCTATATGATATCTTTGAATAGCAGGTATAGGCTTGCTTGGGGTTTCCACTTCTAGGTTTTAGGGATACAATATCCTCTTCTCCTTAATTAGAAGCCAAAAATGAATCTTTCTATCTTCTATTGTATCTTTTATTAGGTAAGGTTATAGATGTACTTTCCAAAATAAAATTTACGAAAATAAAAATATTATAAATTTGACTGTTCTACTTTTTGTCATATAAAAATAACATAGAAATTCTTGGTGAGAGTAACACTAAATAGATCGTGTTAGATTCCATGATATGACAAAGCTTATAAAATATTTAAACCTACTGGATGATTAAGTGTGCATCTCAAACGAAGTTAAGTAAAATTTGCCTTACGACTAAGCAAAAGAAGGATAATTATTAACATCATTAATGTCGAACAAGCCGCATCCTTAAGTTATCAACATATACACATTACATCACTTTATGACAATTAATAAGCTAGCCTTGCCTCAATGAAATTAAGCCCCAAAGTACAAATCTTACTTATGAAAGAAATTTAGTTTTCCAGGCAAAAATCTTGATAGGACATCTCACTCGTATTACCTCAGGATAGGTAGGGAGATTATATTAAATGAATATATTATCACTCTACAATATAGAAATTTGAGCCAAAGTTTATAAATATCATAGACACCTAATACCATCCTTAGCAAGTTTCATATATCTGAAGAACATCTTCCACACATAGGGCTGCATTTCTCTTTTGTATAGGGGTACAAACGAGAAAGGAAATATGGATACCCTAATTAGACTCTAGGGAGGGAAGCTAAAGATTGAAGTAAACAATGAGATAACAGAACAGAGGATTAGAGGCATTATTAAACACAATAACATATTAGTGGTGGAGGCTATAATCAAGGTTTTAGGAATAGACTACTTGAATAATACTAACAGGACAAGAGTGAATTCAGACATTGCATCATTGTTCCTTGCCCTAGAAATGTTCCTGGAGAGGGATGAAAAGATTGAAAAAGTGATTTGTGAAAAAATATTCAAAAAGGACACTCTTGGAGATATCAACATTGTCCTTCACAACATTGATGAGGCCTTGATGATCCCCAAAGCCAAGAATTATGGGAAATCTCTCATGGCGGACAATTGGACCCCTAGACACCCTATTTTATGGTTTGAAAGCAGTGAGGCTTTCAAGTCATCTCTTTTTTTAGGGGTCAAAACCTAAATTTTATGATGACTCTCTTACATATCAAGCATCAAATAACCCTGACTGGTTTGCCACATACTTAGAAGATGAAAAAATTGTAGTTTTTGGGGATGCTCCAGACTGTACAAGCACGAATCTAGAAATAAATGTCTCTGATGATGATAATTACAAATTTTTGGAGCTGAAGGGAGGGAATCCTTCCTGCAAGGTGGACCCTTCCACCTTAGGTGGCATGTTTTGGGGTAAAGACAAAGGATTTTTTGTAGGCTAGGAAGTCCCTTTTAACACTTTAAATTTCATTAGATACTATGTTTAAGGTGATGTCATTAGACTATTAATCATAGGCTTTAAGCAACTTATAACTTGATAATTCCCTTTTTTGGTTGCCTGGGTACCACTCAGAAAAGATTACAATTGCATATTTTACCTATAATTTTGGTTTATATCAAGAAATATAGCTCAATAGTATAGACATTATAGAGACCTTCAACATGCAAGAAATTTTAAAATTATCCTTAGTAGTAACATGTGGTATTAATTTAGCCTTAGGCACTATATGATTGAATGGAAGAATTATATTCCTTAATAGGCTGCATTTTCTTAAACATGTTATATCAAAATTTTGTAGTCCTCTGCATAGGCAGATTATTAATATCATCTGTGACAAGGATAATATGCATCATAACCAATTAAATTATGATCAACATCTATAAATTATCTGGAAAATACATGTAACATCAATAACATTCTCCTAAAAACTTTGTTAATGATTGAATATTTGGGAAGTTTATCTTATCTAAAATTCAAGATGCCACATATTACTAATGAACCATGTAGATATCATTTTCTATTGTGAGTGATGTCTATGCAAGATCAGGTTAAAGGATACTAAAGAAAGAAAATGAATAATGAACAATATGAAGGATTTACCTAACAAAATTAGTAGTACAAAAGTGGGATCAAATATTTCCAAAGTACTCTATGTAATAGTTAGGATTAGAAAGGATACAGAGTTCCTCTAGTGAGGTATTGATTTGTAAAATGGAGGAATGCCTCCATCTATTCTATTTTGTAACTGAGACTATCTGTTATATTCTGGACCTTGGTCCCAAGCTAGACTAGAGGTTTTCTTCTCCATTCTTTCCTACCAGTCCCTGCAGTGAACGGAGATAATATAACTTTACCACTTTTTAATATAATTAAATACATGGCTTAGGCCTTTTACTAATAAAAAAATTATATTAAAATACATTATAATATATGGTTACAATACATTATAAAAATTATTTATAAATTGACATATAATGTTTGGTTACCACGTCTACGTATCGGATATCCAATAGCTACCAAATACTCGATACTTGAGACTATTTATCCCAAACAAGATGCCACAACTACCATTTTTGACGGTCATTTTAAATTTAAAAGGACCTCCATATTATGTATACAATCACCGTCATATATACGATACCACCTATTGATTTTTTTTTGCAAATTTATTAAAGAAAAGTGTTTTTTGGTTTTTTAATCCCTTTTTTGTAAGTTTTGTAGTTGAATTTGTAGTTTTTTGGTTAAATGTAGGGTTTTTTTAATTGAATTTTTTTTTCTTGTTTCAAATTAATTTTAATTATATAATTTTGTATTTAATTAGGCATGGAAGATGCAAACCAACTTGAAAACCCTCCACCGCAAAAAATGAGTCTCAACCCCTCCCCTGCAAAACAATGAGCCTCGAAACCCTCCCCCACCAAATAATGAGGCTAAAAACCCACCCCCTCAAGATGATCAGCCTGAAGAACCCTCTATTTGTGAACTCTTGGCCTATAGAGGACCTCATACATGATAATTTGAATAGGTTGAGGGCTATTCAAAATCTCTATGGTGATATCCCTGCATTACGCCCCATGTTGAGCACATTGAAGTCCATAGTTGAAAATATGGAGATGCTTAAAGTGAAGCAAAATGCTGCACTTCATTAGCAAGAGGCCATGCATGCCCATTTTGATGATGGGCTTGATTATGATGGTGTTAAGAAACTTGATATCTCTAAAGAGACAATAGATTCCCTATTTATAAATCTGAAAACTGGACTAACATATGATCCTAAAAAGCCTAAATTGTCCATCAAATGGTGCATAAATGAATTTGTTGAATTTGTGCTTGGCAAGAAAGTTAATTATTGGAGTATGAGATCAAACATGGGTGTAGGAAGAGGCGCTCCTCAGGATAGAGAAGGGGTGCTTCAAGTAGTAGCAGGCCCTTATGTCCCCCCTCCTAATATTACACTCCCTCCTTGAGTACATCATTTAGATGTTATTGCAGAGGCTAGCTCAAAGACTGATGAACTATAACTGATTGAATGTTTGAAGATGATAAGTTGATGATCATCAAGATGAAGAAAGTAAATGCAAGACATTAAATCAATTAATGTATTGTATTTTCATTGATGTCAACTTGATATAATCTGATTGGTCATATACATATTTTCATAGACTTCAAGAAACCAAAGAGATAAAGTTTATGTTATCGGTAAACATAAAAAGCCAGTGTACACCAAGTGACAGTAAACACCGATGGACAGTGCACACTGATAGACAGATAACCCCAAGCAATTCACAGTGTATACCGAGCACCGCAACACTGAGCATAACTGAATTTCTCATTGAGAAGAACTGAAGTTGATTCCCAAGGACAACTAGAGTCAATGACCGAGCAAACTAAGAGTTGAAGACGAAAATCAACTGGAGTTAGAAAATGACAAAACACTTAGCTGGAAGGAGCTATATTTAGAGTTAACTAATTGACTACTTTGTTTTCATCGATCAGTTGAACTAAATATTTAAAGCTAGTTTTATTCATAGTTTTCAAGGAGAAATCTACGGAATAAAACTAAATCAAAGCTTTAAAGATTAAAGCAATGCATGGAGAGATTTACGAATCAAGAAGATATCTACATCAAGAATAAGGAAGACAAGGAGATTGAATGGAGAAATCATGTCTATATAAAGAGACAAGTAATTCATTATGAAAAGAGGAATTTTGAGTATAATTCTGGTGAAGACAGAAGTCTTCATGCAGATTTGATCATACGGGTGTAACAACCCAAAATTTGCATCTTGCAACCACAACCAATTTTGTTGCATTTTTCAACCTTCTGAAGCATCAAAGTCCTATTGTACTAGGAAATTATGAGTTTCGACTGACTCTACTTTACTTAAGTGTCAAATGCAGAAAATCTTAAATCTGCATTAAACACATACTATGTTTAATTCCTAAATATCAATTATAATTGGCTAAATAAACCCTATGATCAAATTAATTTAATTACAAAGTCCTAGCACTTTAATTAAATTAAATTCACCCTTTTAGCTAAAATACATAAAAAGGAATTAAATAATATTTGATTATTAAATAAATATCCTCATTTCAATAATTGAATTTAATTATTCAAACAATTGAGAAAAGGCATTTATGAGGTCATATTTCATTTATTTAATCAAATAGGCTCTCCAAAATCCTCACTTCAGTTCAGAAATGGAAACTTTGAGTTAACTATGATTCAAAATTACAACAAATCAGTTAATTGTTTCATTCACTCAAAAAGCCAATAGTTGATTGTTTCTCTCAAGGAAACTTGCTATTCTGAACTGGATTTCAAAATGTTAACTATTTCTCTCAAAGGAAACTTGTCATTCTGAAATGGACTCTCAGTCTATAAAAGAACCCTCTTGTTTCTCATTCAAAAAGGAGGAGAATGCATTTTTTGATTATCAAATCACTGCTAGATTGTTAGCTCATATTTGCGCATTCAATCTTTCATTATTGTAATAGATTAATACTCATTTCTAGATTAATCATGCATAGCTTAGTTTCTTTTAAGTGTTCTTAGATTAATCTCATGCTCATTTCTTAGCTTAATCTCATATTCATTTCTAGACTAATATTGCATCTACATTTCTAGAATAAATCTTCCATTCTTAGATTGGTCTCGGTTGTTGGGTTCTTGAATTCTGAGAGCTTACTCAAAACCCTATCTAGATAGGAGGCAATAGGTCGACTCATCCAGGCATGCAGGATGAATAACTTCATATTAATTCTTGTATGTGACTACTAAATAATGACTATGTTGAAGTGTATGGTGAAATTAGAGGCCCACATTTAGTGTATACATTTCTGGCACCCTCCGCGGGGCAGAAATTTCAATTTCTGGCCTCATACTTTATTTTGGTCATCCGTAATTCTCTGCAGTTTATCCTCGCACAAAGTTTTTCATATATCTGGGTGAAGTTTTGCTTGTCCATGCAAATATTCATGTGATTCTTGGATTTTCTTCGCGCGACCTGTTCTAGTTCTTCGCGCAAAATTTGACACTAGAGACTTTTAATTTTCTATTTTTATATCTATGTTTTCTGACCACTGACATTTGTTCTTTGTTGTGGTTTCCTGGGGTTCAAATCTTACTTTGAGCCAAACCCTACCTACACCTTCATTTTGAGAAAAATCTGAGTGCACCACCGTGTCTGGGCCGCGTCTGAATTGTCATTTTGGTTTGAAATGACTATAAACATGCCTATACCCACCCAAAACTGAATCAGTGGAAAAAAAAATTGCATATAGAGGTCGTACGGCCCTCTGCATGCAAATCAAGAGTTTGCACATAGGCCGAGGCCTGTATGCTTATAAAGGCAATTTTTGTAAATTTTTATTCAAAAATTTTGGTTTGGCCCCGAACCCAATTTGTTTTCTTATCACCCTTTTGGGCATAGCAATTTGCATCAACCCCAAGCACAATGTTCACAAAATCAATATGCATTCCAAAATGCCTTGCTTTTCTTAAGTTGTTTCCAACTTAGCATAAAAACAAACTATATTCTAGCCGCAAGGGGCATGTGGGATTAAATCCCCATACCCTTCCCCCCGCATTTCTTATCTCCTCCACTGCACGCTACAACTACCAGCGCGCACTTCTTCCCACCTACACTCCTCCCCACCTCCTCTTTCCTCCCACCTTGCGCCCTTTTCTTCCCACTGCTTCCCCTCTCACAATGCTTCCCTTCTCCGCTGCTATCACTCCTACCACCCACCTCTAAACCCTCTTTCGCCTCTCCTCTAATCACTAGCCAGCCCCGCATAGTCCCAAACCCAACCTCCCATCTCCCATGATGCTTCATCCCCTTCATGTCGCTTCCCTCCTTTGTTTCTAAACCTCCCACCCGTTGTGTCTAAACCCACTACTCCTCCAAGCTCTGCCCACATCTCCCTTCTGCATGCTTTACCTTACTCTTTCGCAAGGTTTCCCAACCTGATTCTCTCCTCCTCCCCACGGCTTCACCAATTTCATCCTTCCTACACTTCTGTCCCTCCGCCCACTTTTCCCACGTCCACCTCCACTCTTCTACCTGCGCCAAATCCCCACTCATCCACGTGCTACTTCCCAATCTTTACCCACAACGCTCAACCTTACTAAAATCACAGGCCAAAGAGCTCAAAGAATCACCATGGAATGGATTTTTAGATTAGATTTATTGAATTCCTTCACAATCCGAGAGGATAAATTCATTTTTTGGATAAGATTTGATAGAATGTCAATTTTGATCCTTGATTATGATGGACCTATCAAGAACTTGACCAGAAATGACAGTTATTTTCATCTGATTGATAACTAAACCATATTTTAATAAATGTGCAATTTTCTAATCAATCACTCAAAACATAAGAAATTTGGAGATTCAGTCCACATCAATCCTCCATAGTTTTAGTTCATTGTTGCTTTATATCCAACACTTGGGTCCTGTTGTATCAAACCTACCTCTAGCCCTCTAAAGGGGCCTAGCCATCTCTACACATCCTACATCCACTCAACCTCAGCCCTCTTCCCACCCTCCAAATGAGCGAATGATACAGAGACATGTGGCACTACAGCCACAACAACCTACACAATCATTAGATAATTGAGGGTCATCCAGGTGTCAAAATATAGGGTTATTGACTTTTTTCGACGGCCATCAAACCTTCCAATTTAACCGTAGGAAATGCTGACATCAGTGAGATTTTGAATTTTCTTAGCCTTCACCATATGTGTTTTCGCTTTTGTAGCCTAACTTTAAAGTGCTATAACTTTCTCATTTCAACTCCTTTTTTGAGAAAGTTTTTTTGATTTTGGGTAGAATTTGCTGAGGATCACTATGGTGAAGTTATTTTCTATTTTTGGTTGTTTTATTTCTCAGAAATTGCATATTTTGATGACTGTACCTACCTAATCCTCCTTTTGGTAATTTCTAGAGCCTCGTATGGGCTCATACAATAACCTTATTTAGTGCAATTTTTTTTGAAAGTGCATGATTTCTCGTCTAGTTTCTGAATATGCAATCAATTTCTTGATTTTATGGATTTTCTAATGCTAACAAGTTTTGGAATTTGTTTTTCTCTATCTTATCTTCTTGATTACAGCCTAACAGTGGTTTGCAGGATGTTGAAAAAGAATACTAAAAACACAGACTACTAACAAATTGTCTTTCAGGTTGCCTTGATTGATAAAACGCTAAATATTGTGCTTGCATATTGTTTTTGTTTTATTAAAATAGGAATGCACCTGCAATACTTTTTAAAATGAACTTCTATCTGGTGTTTTAGGGATGGAAATAATGTCAAGAAAATTTTCTCTTACCCTTTTGGGATGATCAGAAATCCAGAAACATTATTGTCATTTTCTTATGTGTCTGAGGTGTCTTCTAGTTTTGTAATCCCAAGGAATTGCATGGACATATCCTCTCCCCTCGCCTTCATGGATCTTGGGTGAAAGATAAATCCATACAAATCCTTTAGTGTTTCTACCTCTCAAGAGATTTAATAGAGCCAGTGAAAGCAGATTTCCCAACTGGTAACAGGCTAAAGCCAAGCCCTTCTGAACCGGTATATAAGAAATATCATTGTGATTAGTGTCACCGTGAATAGGTGTTGATTATGTTATACCAAGAAGAAGATCTCCATCAGTACCCTTGTGGTACATAAAAACATACAGAACAAAACTTTTGTAGGTTGGGAGGCCTCCATAACGGAGCTAATCTACCGCAAGTATAACCACCTGAACGGATGCCTTAATTAAAAAACTTTGTTGTAGTATCTAAAAACCCTCTATCTACTGGCATGGAAGGTCAGAGACCGACTAAGACTTCCCACACTTTCACAGCTCTTAGTAGAGACAATGGTCCCTTGGGAAGTGATTACCCTTGGGATTCAAAGCTTGGTGTACCTAAGAAGTGAGTGCACTGTAAGGAGGAGGCCATGCCTCCAAGCTTCTAAGTTTTCCACTATGAGTAGGTGTGACTAAACTTTGGTTCAAGTGGGAATTCATAAGATATTACCATTTCTTACCTAGGATTGTGGTGTGTCTATTATTTTTTTTAATATAAATAATCTCCATGTTGTGTCTTGCATGAGTGAAACTTCAAAATAGACATCCAAACATTCAAAACAAACATCAAAATGATCAACGATCCAAAATTTGTACTCTTAGGTGTTAAGTTTTCAACTCTTGTCTGAGTTTCTGCATTTACTATCAAACTTTACAATCAGTCAAATTGTTGTCCAAATTGCTCTTCTATTGTGAAGGTTCTGTTTGAATTTTCACCAAATCTCTGCTTTCACCAACATCACTACTAGTCTATCTTTGACTATGATCTATTGACAGTCTGACTTGTTGTTGTTTTGAAATTTTATTTCATTGTGCTAGTCTAAGTGACTTGTTATCTTATCATCTTTGTCTACACTTCCCTTATCCTGAGTTGTGAGAGTAGGTTCATTAACCTTGACTCAAGATCAGAGTCATTGCATCTCTCTCTCTCTCTTAGTTGGACATTATCTCCTTTATCCTTTGGTCTCTCAACACCTTAGATATCACTTTAGTACCTATCAGTCAATCAACTTCTTCATCATACCTCCTCTTCAATCTTCTAAGAAAGCACATCAAGACAATCTTGCAATGTATAAAAGAAAATGGGCTAAACCTTATGGTCCTAACAACGAGAAAGAAGAGATTATTATGGAAGCTTTATCAAGATAGCTTCAAATTTTACTCCAAGAGTTAAAGGGGGAAAAGGATACACAATCCAATGAATCCTAATTAAGATCAACCTATCCTTTTCTATTTGATCATGATTCTCACATCTCTTCACTTCCTTCCAACATGGAGAAATCTTGGTATTGCAATCCTATCTTTGATCAAGAGAATGTAGAGGAAACTTTGACAAAATTAGATGAAATTCTTTTCTATCTACAAATAAAGATATTGCAAGTCAAGAAGCATCTAATTATCCTTTAGAGAGAATCTTTACTCCTTTGGTACAATCTTATAAATCAACATTGAAAGAACTTCTTAAGCATAATCTCATCACATTTCCTCAAACCACATCATGTGGGTTGCGATTTTTGAGTCCCTATTGTACATATCATCGAAGCAATAAGCATAAAAATTCATCTTGCATGGATTTGAAACATAAAGTCCAAGATCTCATAGATGATGGCATTATCAAAGTGGAAAATCCTAATGATTCATCTAATCTCAAGCATGATCAATATCAGGAATCCATGTCTAGAAATGGTTCACATATCACATCTACTTCTTCTTCCATTCCTCCATCTCCTAAAGCTTCAAAATCAGCCACACCATATCTATCAACAAATAAGCCTAATGACGACCATTTCTACCCTCAAGGACTACCTCTACAAGAGATCTAAGCTAATCAGCATATGGCTGCAAGTCTTTCTCAGGATTCAAAGAGCATCGACCCAAAGATTTCATGTACTTCAACAACTATCATGCCTACTCAAAATGATACTCCATCAGCTTATCAAGAATCCCTCATGGAGATCAAAACTCCTACCTTGTACTTAGAAGTGGCTCCATGTCAAGAGGACACTCCATGGTGTGCAGAAACAAATATCAGTATTGATCAAGATCAAGACACCATCCATCCTTATCCAATAGTTGACCAAAGTTGCATATCTGAAGAGTCTCTGATGATCCTCTCATCCCATTTCATGTCTTCCCAGAAGAAACTCTTACATCTCCTATATCTTATCTATCTCCCAAGAAATATCAAGATATCCTTTCTGACATCTCTAATGGGCCTATTGAAAATCAAGAAAAAGGTACCCTTTGTACATCATCTAAAGCTCCTAGTCAAGATCAGATCATCCCATCATCTCCTTGTCATGCTCCTCCATACCCACCTCAAGAAAAAATCATTCCTCCAAATCCCTTGCAGGAAAATAAATCCCCTCAAGCTTTAGTTTCTCCTATCATAATTGTTCCTATCAAAGCTAGTCATGCACCTATTGATATAAAGATGAATTCACAAGAGAAGAGCCTTGGTCATGCAACTCACTCTAAAGATGTTAATATCCCTTCCACACCTGATATCCCTCCATTAAAATATAAGCATCATCCTTCTCCATCCTCCATGTCCATCCTTGGTCCCTATATCCCAAAGCTAAAACTGTCAAAACTTCCATCTATATTGGGTCCTTATATCCCTCCACCCACCATGCCTATCACTACTAGTTTGTCATCCACTTACCATATCCCCTATCAAGATCAAAAAATACATACATCCTTGAATTCTCCCTATAAATCCATCCATATGAACCATCCATATTGACCCTATTCATCCATAATTCCCAAGTCTTTTGGAAGCAATTTGGATATACAATGAAAAAATCAGAAATACAAGAATCCACTTAAATATGAAAATCACTATGGTCCATCTAATTGACATATGACTATAAAAAAATGGAAATACTCAAGAGACTGCAAAGGTCTACTGAGCAAAGAACAATATAAAAGAAAATATGGGTTCCTAAATCCATCATGGAAGAATTGCGTTCTAAATCATCCAAAAAAAAAAAAAAATCAAAAGCTATGTGGATTCCCAAGCCTCTCTTAAAAGGCTTGAACAAAAAAGAAAAGTCAGAGTTGGCATCCAAGCTTCCAAAGTCTTCCACTTCATCTCCATCTAAAAATCTCCCATCTTCTAACTCTATTTTGGGTATTCGTGGCCCAAAATTCATTACCTTGAATACTACATCCATCTTGGGTCCTCATATACCAAGATCCATGTCAGCCCATCCATCAAAACCTAAAGCTATTCCATCCATTTTTCCTCCATTCGTCCACTACCCTTTAAGGGGTGTGTCAATTTTGATCTTATCACCATTTACATCTACCTCTACACAAACTATCCAATATCCCACACCTACATACTATCCTTCCATCTCTCTTATCTAATCCATCACCTAAATCCTTGGCTATCATCACCCTATCAACATCTTTGAGTACACTTTCAACGGCCTTGGCCTATACTAGCATATCCTTCAAAGGAGCACTATCCAAAGAGCAAGAAGCTTAACGTTCCTCCATAAAATCAAAAAGACAAAAAAAAAGTGCCTTGGTGAAAACCTGGTAAACAGGCACCTTGGCAGAAAAAGTAAAGATAAACCAATCCGTCCTATGGTGAAAACCACTTCTTATGGCACCTTGGATAAGTACCATGATGAAAACCTAGAAAATAGGTGTCGTGTGTAATTCCTCCTACTTGCACTCTTCACTTGGGGGCAAGTTCCTTCTAGGTCATCTTATCCATCATATCTTACATCTAGCTAACCCATGAGCATCCATGTTCCTTCTAGTGATCTTGACAAGGTTGAGCCTATCCATGAGCACTATGGATCCTGCCATTCATTATCCTTTCCATCAACCTATTCACTAGCTCTCATCCATGCCACCCTATCATGATCTTGCTTATCCCAAGCCTGTCCTTCCTACCTCTATGCATTCCTATCATAACCAAAAATATCCACTCATACCTCCATCACCCCTTATCCCAATCATGTTATCATAGCTATATCCTATCCAACAATGACCCCTTGATCTTGATAAAAGAAAAATGCAAAAAAATGTTTCTCAAAAACTTGTTGACATGTCCATTCTTTTGGACCACATGCTTTTCATGACATCAGGTCATTATCTTATACGCTATCCAGCACCACTCCATTAGCCTACACTGTTATATTCACTTTTCCCTAGCTTGGGTAATCTTGAGGAGACTGTCCTTGAGGGTCGCAATCACCCTCTTCATCCATCATTGTCTATTTGTCCTATCCATAAGCTTTCTAATCCATCTGAAAAGTCCTACACCTCGCTAGACACTGGGTCCAAACCAACGTGATCTTGCTTGAGATCGAGTAATCTCTAAAAATCTAAAAATTAGAAAAAGTCTTGAAAAATGGTCATCTTGGGGAAAACCTAGCAATAGGCACTTTGATGCATCAACCCAAAAAAAATCTCTATTGATTATCTTTTAATGAACAGGTTGTTGATGACAATTATTCAATTGTGTATTGTCATTGATGTTTACACAAGTGTAGTGATGTTTACATAAATGTCTAATCCTATCTGAGAATATTCAGTGTCTACCGAGCTCTCTTGGGCATTGAACATGACCAAAGTGATTCTTAGTTCTAACTGAGTTCACTCAGGCATTACAGTGTTGGTCGAGCGTTGAAGTATTTTAGTGTTGACCGAGTAAAACAGTTAGTGTCAGCCCACTAAAAGTGGATTATATTTTATGGATAATTAGTTATATGCAGCCGATAGACATGCGTTTTATTATTTATTTGGAAGGATATTAAGGCCGAATTGATAAGGATTATCATATATATAAGGTCAAGTTTGGATTGAGACAGAATGATATGGTGATGATGTAGAATTGCATGTGAAGTGTGATATGAAGAATGAAGGTGAAATTGGATGGGATTCTGATTGAAGATAGAATACAGAGGACTGCAATAGAATCTATGATCACTAAGGATCAAGTATTTAATCCAGAACAGAGTTTTGAATTAGAAAAGATAGTTGATTATCAAAACAGGTCAATCCATTGTTACTCACTAACAATTGTAGCAGTGATCAAAATCTCTTAACAAAGTAGACTTAACAGCCTTTTGTAAATCCTCTCACAAGGTGATATTTCTACATTGAAGTGTTTTGAAGACCTCTCATAAGGCCACTACTTATAGGGTGATTAAATCCTCTAATAGGGTCACACCTAACAATGTGTTATTGTAACCTTTAACAAGGTTGGCTCCTAATAGGGCTCACTTCAGAAGAGTGAAAAATAGTGACTAGTTGCTATTGGTGGTTTTTCCCATATTGGGGTTCCACGTTAAATCTTGGTGTTATCTCTGTACATTTCATATGCTTTATGGTTTATGTTTCTGCAATTAATTACTAAAGATAATCAAAGCTAATATCTTAAGATTTGCTATGTTAACCGAGTGATAGTGAAATATCTATGTTAACCAAGCAATAGTGTTAAATTTGTTTAAGACATCTAAGAGACTTGGATTTATTTTTGTGGTAATTGATTCACCCCTCCCCTCTCAGTTACTCAACTCATTTCCAACACAGGTATCGGGGAAATCTAACCCTGACTCCTGAAGATTGAGCCTCATTCTAGGGACTATGTTTTGAAAGGTGATAATCTATTAGGCATTTGAGCAGTCTAACTTAGATCCCTAAGGATCAAGCTTCATTCTAGAGATGGTTCTCAAAATCTCACTGCTAGGTATCTGGGCAATCTAACCCAGATTCCTGAGAGTCAAGTTTCGTTCTGAAGATAACCCTCAAAAACTTGATTGAAATTGGTCATACTCTAGGGGAAACCTTCCTAGTCTAGGGGGCACTATCCTATTAATTTTTGAGATATCTTTTGCATCAGTCACCAGTGGTTCTCATTGTGTCTTCTTGTTGATGCCTAACTATTACTGAGATCTCTCTACTTGATAATCTCTCTCATGTCAGTCACCAGTGGTTCTCACTACATCCGTCTACTGTTGCCATACTGATGATATTTCTCTCAAGAAACACAGATCTACATCTTGACATCAATCCGTTGAAGTTGGATTTATACTCAGCACTCCAACTGTCGATACTTCATCTTGGAAATTCTTTGATTTAGTTTGTGCATAGCTTTCAATCACTTTCATGACACTCTATTTCTTCTGAGAACCCTCCTGGCTTGAAACTGCTTTAGAGTCACTTCCTGAGGGCAATCAAATCAACTTTATCCTTGCAAAATGAGTCAAGTCAGTCATCAATTCATAGCAAGGGGCATGGGTCCCCAAATTTGATCGTATCTTTGGATCACACTAGAGTCAGTAATCTTGTCATTTCTGAAAGATAACTCACTACTGACACAAATAGGTGTTTCTTAACACCATAATCAACAGTGTTTCTTAATAGTATCTTTGGACACATGTGTGTTTATTAACACACACTAGATATCACAAACGTAAACAACAGCTTGGTAGCATTCAAACACAAAGAAATCACAAGCACAACGGTGTTTCTCCACACCCCTATACATATACACATCCAAAAAAATTGAAAGATGTTGAGCTATGATTGAATTTATCTTTGTATGCTGCTTGTTCTCATTGATTTTGTTTCTCTTTTCTTTGTCTATTGCTTGTTGGTGTGGCTCTAATGATCCTGCAACGTCAACTAACCAGGGTTTATGTGATAAGAGCTTCTGCATTAAGGTGGAAAAGCCTCACATCCCTCGATCCTATTTATTTGTACGCCAAGGTGAGGTCAGAACTATCTCCTTGTCTGTTATTACTCTATTTGTTTACACAAGATCACACTCATGGTTATCTTGGATTTGATTGCCTCGATACTGGTGTATTCTTGCAACATCAACTGGAAATGACGTTCAGGTCATCTCAGATTTTGTGCCTCGATGCTTAAATTAGTTTCCCATATCCAATCTGATGAAAGTCATATTCATATTCTTATGTTCAAAGTGGCACCAGTAAGGATTGTATCGACTTCGGTGTTCCAAAAATTCTCTATGATGACAAATATTCAATAGGTCCAACAACCATGTCCTAGGAATTGCTTCTAGCATAGGATTGCACCTTCATTATAGGCTTTCATTCTAGACAACATTTTCTTGGTCACTTCATTGTGTTCTCCTAGATTTGTATGACGAGGGATTCTTCTCCAATGTCCTAGCTTCATCATGAGTGCAGAAGTGTTTGATCCTCACTCTCACTCTTCAAAAGTGGCCATATCGACCGCTTTGAATCCATTTTCGGGATCAAAATTGAAATCTGACACTCTTATATAGCTCAAAATCGTATTATAAAATTTTTGGGACCGACGCGATCGGATGCTTGTGAAGTCAACTTTCTGACATCACTTTCTTGTCAGAATCATATCCAATCAACATTGTCTCAAAATCTCTAATAATTTTCTTCAAAATTCAACTCTAGTCAACTCTAGTCAACTCTAGTCAACCCTAGTCAAACTTAGTCAACCAGACCTCAAAATTCCTCAAAATTGCTTTTGAATCTTCGAGATTCTTCCGTAATCTATTCTGAGTTTTTCTTGACCTTCGATTCAACATCTATCTACGATTTATCACTTTCAATCACCATTATGGCATGTCATATTTCCATTTCACTCCCAAGGGGGTAGGATGATTACATCCTTGAATCAATTCAAATCTATATGATCTGATTTCAAAAAGTCTTCATTGCTAGGGGAATCTCATCACTTGGTGCATGCTTAGTTTCCGTACTTCATAGTCAAAATTGGGTATTCCACAATAATTTTGAATCACTAGGGGCATCTCTGTTCCTTACATCTTGTCATCTATTAGGTATCTGAGAAATCTAACTTGGATCCCTAAGGATCAAGCTTCGTTCTGGAGATGGTTCTCAAAATCTCATCTATTAGGTATCTGAGCAATCTAACTCAGATCCCTGAGGATCAAGCTTCATTTTGGAGATGGTTCTCGAAAGCTCATCTATTAGGTATCTAAGCAATCTAACTTGGATCCCTGAGGATCAAGCTTCATTCTGGAGATGGTTCTCAAAATCTCAGCTATTAGGTATTAGGGAAATCTAACCCGGATTCCTGAGAGTCAAGCTTTTTCCTAAAGATGACCCTCAAAAACTTGACTTAACTGGCGTCTCGGAAATCTAACCTAGACTTTGGAGAGTTAAGCTCCATTCTGGAGATGGCTCTGAAACCTTCATCAATTCTTGAAACCAATTTCAAACTATTCTTCTATCCTTCAAACATTCAAACTACTCTTTGAATCAATGCGCTACTCGCCATCAATTCAAAGAGGGGCAAAATGTAACACCTTAAAATTGGCATCTTGCAACCACAACCAATTTTTTTTCATTTGTCCACCATCTAAATCATCAAAGTCCTGTTGTACTAGGCAATTTTAAGTTTCGACTGACTCTACTTGACTTAAGTGTCAAATGTAGAAAATCCTAAATCTGCATTAATCACATACTATGTTTAATTCCTAAATATCAATTACAATTGGCTAAATAAACCCTATGATTGAATTAATTTAATTACAAAGTCCTAGCACTTTAATTAAATTTAATTCACCCTTTTACCTAAAATCCATAAAAAGGAATTAAATAATATTTGATTATTAATAAATATCCTCATTTCAATAATTAAATTTAATTATTCAAACAATTGAGAAAAAGCATTTATGAGGTCATATTTCATTTATTTGATCAAATATGCTCTCCAAAATCCTCACTTCAGTTCATAAATGGAAACTTTGAGTTAACTATGATTCAAGAGTGCGACAAATCAGTTAACTATTTCATTCACTCAAAAAGACAATAGTTGACTGTTTCTTTCAAGGAAACTTGCTATTCTGAACTGGATTTCAAAATGTTAGCTGTTTCTCTCAAAGGAAAGTTTTCATTCCGAACTAGACTCTCAGTCTATAAAAGAACCCTCTTGTTTCTCATTCAAAAAGGAGGAGAATGCATTTTTAGAGTATCAAATCGTTGTTAGATTGTTAGCTCAGATTTGTGCATTCAAGCTTTCATTATTGTAATAGATTAATACTCATTTCTAGATTAATCATGCATAGCTTAGTTTCTTTTAATTAATCTTAGATTAATCTCATGCTCATTTCTTAGCTTAATCTCATATTAATTTCTAGACTAATATTGCATCTACATTTCTAGAATAAATCTTTCGTTCTTAGATTGGTCTCGGTTGTTGGGTTCTTGAATTCTGAGAGCTTACTCAAAACCCCATCTAGATAGGAGACAACAAGTCAACTCATCCAAGTATGCAGGATGAACAACTTCATATTCATTCATGTATGTGACTGCTGAATAATGACTATGTTGAAGTGTATGGCTAAGTTAGAGGCCCACATTTAGCATATACAATAGGCTGAAGAATAGAGCCAAGAAATTCTACAGACACCGAGGAATAGAGAAGCAAGAGAATTCACCAAGAAGAAAGAAGAAAGAAGGGGAGCAAAGGAATTAAAGAGAACATTGATCAGAGAGGTATTATGGACTAACAATAGATCTGAAAATCTACAAGTCAAAGTTGTATTATTGAACAGATCATTTACTATTTCAGTTTAACCATTGATTCAGAAAATCTCTTAACCAAGAGGGATTTAACCATCCTTAAATTGTACTGAGATAATCAAGAGTATCAAAAGGTTTTCATATTGACATCATAGTGAATGCTAGGTCAAATGATAAAATGTTACCTTTAAATCCTCTAACAAGCTCGCACTTAACAGTGTGTTTTTAACCTTTAACAGGGTTGGCTCTTCACCGAGCTCACTTCAGAAGAGTGAAAATTTTGGGTTACCAGTCCCAAGTGGTTTTTCCCTTAACAGGGTTTCCACATTAAAAATCCATGTGTCAAATGTGTATATGGTTCATTGCTTTGATGTTTTTCTTTACACATTACTAAATAGGATTGGTCGGTAAACACTAAGTTTATTTATTGTTACTCGGTAAAGGCTAGAAGAAGATAATCAGTATATTCACCAATCAGTATATATTTTATAAGATTAATTAAAGGCATACATCTTGTAGGACTGAAAGATAACTGGAGGTATTATATTTCTGATATAAGTTTTGGTTGGATTATTGGATTAATTTTTGAGGCCACTAATCCACCCCCCCTCTCAGTTATTCTAACAAAGACAATTAGGGTCATTCACAACTTGAGCGAGCATTTGGTTAGGTAGACAAAGTCATTGTTGCAGCCTTGTGTTGATGATACTAGTGGTTTGACATCCTCTTTGGGTGCACATGTTTGTGTGCCCCATACTTGCATTATGTGCAATAACTTACGCTTGGTCCCCCTTGATGAGTATTTGGATGCATTCACGTTTGAGATGGGCGATGAACTATATGTCACTAGAGAGACTGGAGTGTCTCATGAAGAAATCTCTCATGGGAGAGATAAAAAGCTACAGGAAGTATGGACTCCTCATGTTACAGTAAGAAAATTTTAATGCCACAACACGTATTTAATTTTTAATGAATATTGTTAGTAGATAACTTACAATCACTACACACTTATGTTTATATATATGGTTTCGATTTATGTTCAGTTGATGACAGAGGAGGAGATGAAAAAGGTGGAGGGTGCCACACTCTTGGCCATTTCATTTGGCCTTGAAAACTCTACAATATATGTTTTCACACTCATTGCTTAACTTTTTTATCAGTACACATTTTTTCTCATAAAAATTAATGTAATAAAAATTATATAATAATTAATAGTTTCATCTTGTTTTACTCTTGCAGGTTTCAGCTACTGCCAGCGGGGGCAATGTGAGGGGGTTGCAGTGACACTCATTGACAAGGAGAAGGTAATTAAGTGTTTTAGAATGATTATACATACATAATTTTCACTTGTGCATACTAATATTTATTTTACATGGTTTATTGTATAGAGGGTGATGTATGACAATGTCCCTACACAGGTTTGTGAGCCTATGCTCTCAGACATTTCATTTGGCCACAATAGCCCCATAGTACGCATATTTATTTGTTTACATTTTTGTATCACCTATACATGATTGTCATTTACATTGTCAAATTATTGTAAGTACATATTAACTAATATTTTATCTTATTTGACTCTTGTAGGTAACACCTAGTGCAAGGGAGGTACAAGGCCAAGGATTTCTATCCTTGTTGACTCAACTGACATTGCTAGAAGAGGGTTTAGTACATGTGTATTTTTTATTTTAAATCAAGTGTATTTTAAATTTATTTTTCTATCAAGGATAACTTTATAGGATAACTCGTATCAATTTCATGGTTGCAAACATATATAAGTTGGAACTAGCACTGGTAGCGAAATCCCTGTTAGGAAATATTTTAGGACTCCTGACCACATGAGGAGACATAGATCTGAGGTACATGAGAATTCAATTTTAAATTTCAACTAATTTATTCTTCAATTTAAATTTTAATGTTAATTTTCTATATGTAAAAATCATATAAATTAAGAAATTTAAGTTGTGGTTTTAATTTTTTGTTTGTGTAGGATCCATCAGAGCCAAATAGTACTTCGAAGAGGTTGCACTTTGATTATCCACCAATAACAAAGGATGTCATATAGACATTTTTAATTGCAGATATTTTGAGATGCCATATGGCACATTTTGAGATGGCATATGCCACATTACATATAGACATGTATGTTTTGTATAGATTTTGAGGTGGCATTTGCCACATTTTGTAAAACTTTGATCGAGATGACATTTATGCCATATTTGTATATGGTGATACATAATTTTAAAAAATAATTTCATATATATAGAACATGTTTATTTTCATATTATTTATGCATCATGTGTGGTACACATGTACCATTCATGTTTATCGAATCATTGCATATTTTTTGTTATGGAAGTGTCACATTTACTATGTTTCAATATCTTTTTATGTATTTGGAAATATTTCTTGTGTTTTCATAAAATTTTACATTTTTCGATAACATGTTTCCTGAGAGTCACAACGATTCATTATCAGAACCTTTTTAGAAATTCAAATTCTACGGTCGTTCACAACCGGTGTAGAAGCACCTAATAGATTAACACGAAACTAGGACATACTTCATGTTTGCATTCATGGTTACAAAGATGGAATAAAAATAATAAAATTCTCTCAAAGACACAGTAATATTGATTAGTAGGAAATTAGGGAACAATGGAACAATGGAACAATCAACAACCTAAAACACTTATATGACAGTGCCAACACATATACTTAACAAGCATTAGACATTTGGGTTTAGAATACCTTCTTCATCATAGAGACACCAACTTTCTACCAATAGAAAAAAAAACTCCCAATAAAATATCGCCATCAACATTTAGAGCATCCCAAATGACCTATCAAACCTCAGATTTATAGAATTTTTGCATGATGGATCATATGGGAAATTGTCCAACTTATTACCAAACTGTTAACAATGAGGATTTTAAGACTGTTTTGAAAGCATTTGTTCAAAATACCTTTATCCTCCATGAATAAGCTCTAACCACTTGTATAATTAAGGAGAATAATAATTCATAAGATATGTATAGGTTTGGGTCAAGATGAATCAATACCAATCCAATACAAACTTCTAATCAACAAAAGAAATGTATAAACATTTTGCAAAAATCTGAATTTTATTAACTTTTCCTCCTTCCAAGCACAACCATTCACTATGTTGATTCACCCTTAACCCAAAGAGGATTTTTAGACATTGGATACACCTATCCAATTTTTTTTTAACAAATTGGTAGTTGGGGAACAAAGTTGCGACTTTTTGCACAAAATTGCAAAAGTTGTCATAACAACTTTTGAGCAATTTTGACAATTTTTTAAATTTAAACCAAATGAATCTCTATAAGCCTATGACTTATCAAACATGAAAAATATGGCCTAAAAACCATGAATTACATCATGTTCTTCACATTTGGGCAACTCAGGATACGTAGACCACAATTGACCCACTCATAACCTAGTTAGCGTAAAGGTGACAAAATGACCCAATGACCTTAGAAAGTTGTCCGTTCTTTGTGGGAATGAACCGCCATCACAAAAGAATCTAATAGGGAAGGTTTAACCAAGGAATGGTTTATTTTTGTCTCTCCACTCACTACAAATCTAAACATAATACCCTATCGACAGTGTCCCTTAGGTGCCCTAAGTGCATAAAAGTGACAAACTTTGTTGGGGTATTTCTTTCAATTTGGGGAACCTACGTATGAAATTTATGAAGTTGTAGGACTATGAAAGGCCCCTCTAAACTATCCTATCTCATATTTTCAAGATTCCAATTATTATTTTTAGGATAATGATTTTTTTTATTGTTGCAAAAATTGTCAAAGGTATTCAATGGAAAGGTGCAAGGTAACACAAATCTTTGTCCAATATTTGTGGGCATGAAATACCACAACCAATGCATCTGGTTGGGATTATTTACCCAAGGAATGGTCCATTTTTGGCTCCCCACTCGCCAGAACACTCAACACCATACCCTACCGACAATATCCCTTAGGTACCCTAAGTGCACAAAAGTGACAAACTTTACCAGGGTATTTCTCTCAATCTTGGGCACTTGCGTATGAACCACCTAAATATATAGGATAAAGAGAGGCACCTCTATAATATGTTATCTGATATGTTCAATAGTCCAAGTAGTTTTTTTAGGGAATCCATTTTCTGTTGATGCAAAAATCATTAGAGGTATTCAATGGAAAGGTGCAAGGTAGCCCAAATCTTTGTCCATTCTTCATGGGCACAAACCGCCACCACCAACACATCTAGTTGGGACAATTTATCCAAGGAATGGTACATTTTTGTCTCCCCTCTTGTCAAAATTCTTGACACCATACCCTATCGATAGTGTCCCTTAGGTGCCCTAAGTGCACAAAAATGATGAAATTTGTTGATGAATTTCTCTCAATCCGGGGCACTTGCATATGAACTATTTGAAGTTGTAGGACCATGAGAGGCCCCTCTACAATAGCTTTCTCATATTTTCAAGAGTCTAAGTAGTTTTTTTGGGAAGTGATTTTTATGTTAATGCAAAAATCATCAAAGGTATTCAATGGAAAGGTGTAAGGTAGCCCAAACCTCTGCCTGTTATTCATGGGCACAAACCACCACCACCAAAGTGTCCAGTTAGGACATTTTACCCAAGGTATGGTCCATTTTTGGCTCCCCACTCACCAAAACACTCGACACAATACCCTATTGATAGTGTCCCTTAGGTGCCCTAAGTGCACAAAAGTGGCAAACTCAGCCAGAGTATTTCTCTCAATTCGGGGCACATGTGTATGAACCGTTTGAAGCTGCAGGACCACAAGACGCCCCTATACAATAGCCTATTTCATATTTTTAAGACTCAAAGTAGTTTTTATAGGGAAGCAATTTTTAAGTCGATGTAAAAATCTTTAAAGGCATTCAACACGTCAGGTTTTGTTTTCTCTTTATAGAAACATCCAATCAACCTTGAATAAAAACCATTGGAATGAGCATTCAAAGTACTATTGTGTAAGTTTGAAAATTTAAATCAACAAATTATAAGAGCTCTAAAATAAATAAATAAAATAGGATACAAAATGAAGACATTATAAGAGCTTCATCAACACATTAGTAGGAAATCCTATTGAAGGTTGTTACTCTCTCATTTGACTTCAAAAAAATAAATGTAAAACACCATCTGCAAAGTCATCAATGCTATAAAAAATAGTAGATACTCATGTGTCTGTATGTTTTCTGGTGTCCTCATGTACAAATACACGATATATCATCAATACAACTTATCTTTATGCTTATACACATGTGTCACACACAAATACCTCGTATATCATTGATATCTAACCAAATTATGTACATAATACACTAATGATATTAAAAATCCAAGATACACAACTAGTACATTTGGGTATGATATTTTTTTATCTTTAATGTATATCTCCAACCACTGGTACTCTCAATGACACCTAAATTGCAATAGTGTACAAAATATCAGTATTAGAAAAATAATACTAACTAAATGGCGAGACAAATAATTAAAGTAAGAAATGCTCAGAAGCACGATAGAGGAATCTCATACATCCATCATATTTGTAATCCATGCATTCCAAAGGCACAAGAACACTAATTTTATTGAGAACACAAAAAGTTTATAAAGAGAAAAACATTATGAACATAACGAACAAAATAGACCAAAGAACATGATGAGCCTATGCACAATGAAATTTACCATCATTTTCTATGAGATAATCAAGTGTGCTTGAATCTTCTATATCTATCATATTTGTATCCAACTGCACTTAAAATCCTTGAGAGGACCAAAAAATGAAGAGGCAAAGTGAAATTAATGTAACGAATATAAGCATAACGAACATAATAAACCTTACAGTGAGTTGGTATTACCTAGTGAAGTGTACCTGAAGGGTCATCTCTATGTTTAAGGGTATCCAATTTTGCTTCATGATCAACAGTACAAATAGTCCAAAATTATTTTGTCTTTGGATTTCCTTTATGCTTCAACAACTTAACATTTTCTTCTATAACAAGGTGTGAATATATGAGAACAATTTTGTGCTTCTCATAGTCTTCAAATGCAGGTATTCTATTCTTTCTAATCATGTATGTTCGCAACCATGTTCCTGCAACAACAAATGAACTAGTAGGATACGTAAACCAATCATCATTTGTCATTGGTTGTGCAATCTTCTAATTTCATTGTACACAACGTACTAGCTATTAATTCAATCTCTCATCATACCCATGCGGTGAAACCCATGCAAAAACATGTCCTGGTTGTAGAAGACCTTAAAGATGGTCGTACTGAACTGAACTTTCCATGTCATAATTTCTCAAGGAGATTGTGAGAGATAAAGGAGTTAGCTACTTTGGAACCTACAACCATCATTTCTCTTAAGGGTCCTAAGGGGTGATAAGGGGTCTTAAGGGGTCCTACAACCCCTTATGACCCCTTATAACCTTTAAGAATACATCTTAGGGGTCCTAAGGGTTGTAAGGGGTCTTAGGACCCCTTAAGACCCTTTATGACCCCTTCGTACCCCTAATAATACATCTTATGGGTCCTAAGGGGTCATAAGAAGTCCTATGACACATTAATGTGTCCTAGAACCCCTTATGACCCCTTAGGACCCCTAAGAATACATCTTAGGGGTCTTAAGGGGCCCTCTAACGCCTTATGACACCTAAGAATACATCTTAGGTGTCCTTGGACCCCTTCAGACCCCTTATGGCCCCTTAGGATCCCTAAGAATACATCTTATTCATCCTAAGGGGTCCTATGACACATTAATGTGTCTTAGGACCCCTTATGACCCCTAATAATACATCTCAAGGACCCTAAGGGGTCTTAAGCGGTTCTACGACCCCTTATGACCCCTTAAGACCCCTAGGAATACATATTAGGATCATAAGGGGTAATAAGAGGTCTTAAGGGGTCCTAAAACCCCTTATGACCCCTAAGAATACATTTGAGAGAGAGAGAGAGAGATGTTTAAATATTTAATTTTATATCATTAAAATATATAATGTTATTAGGTTTATATACTATATATTAAATATTATATAATAATATATAATATATCACATAACATAATAAAATATTATATGTAATAACATATATTATATATATAATATCATATAATACATTATAATATTATGTTATATTATATATAATGACATATATTATATATTGGAGTTGATGAAAAATATCAACCCTACAGCTCCCAAGAATCACCTACATGCAAACACCTGTCACGGAAAGAGAGAAGCAAAAGCTATGGAGGCCAGAAACAAAAAATCTATGAAAGAGGAAGCATTCTCAATTGACTCAATAATAATGGAATTGAATTACAAAATAAGTGGGAATTACAAAGTGATCAATCCTAATAAAGGAGATCAAAACCCTAAGAAGGGTGGAGAAACCTAGGTTGCATGAATAATTAATAAAGAATTTATTATTGCATGCCTAAAGTTTAGCTTAAGTGAACTAGAGATAAAATGGTGACTTAATAATTAAATCAATAATAATTCAATGAATAAGTGAATAAGGTGTCTTAATAATTAAATAAATAATGATTTAATTAATAAGTGAAAATACCTTTCTACTCTAACACCCCCTTAAGATAAACTTAGGGAGAAGCTAAAAAATATAGAAACAATTACTGAATGAAGGAAATGGGTCCCGACAACAAGGCTTGATCAAGTACACAAGTACAAAAATATCTGTAAAGAGGAGAAAAGGAGAAAACCCAGTGGGAAAAACCCCTCTCCAAAAAGAGATGAAGACTAGTGAAGGACTTAAGAAGCTTCCAACTAGAGAATGTTCTAGAATAATATGAACAAAGGAAGAACATGTAGAACACCTCTGAAGCATGATGCTACTAACACTGTTGGAACCACAAGGTGCTCATTATGAAAAAAAGGCCAAGTTGTATGACGGGATGGTGGCCATCAAATTTAACCCAGATCTTAGACCTGCGACTGCTGACATCAATGGCACAGAAACTAAGGTGACATGAAAATTGAGGCATGTTTTTGCCTCGAAAAGCATGCCAAGGTTGTGCATGCAAAAAAGAGGGTCCAAATTTCAATTGTGTCTGAATTGAACGTGCCTTATATTAAAATAGGGGTTTTTGGGCCTTCCAGATGCAGCTGTGATCTCGATTTTTTCCCAAAGTGCTCCAAAACATAAATCCCCCCAAATCCATAAAAATTTAAGACAAAAACATCTCAAAATCATAGATCTAAAGAACAAGACCAAATCTCTCATGAAGAGAACAAGGGCATGAAGATGTGGAGATTTGATACCATATTGGAGTTGATAAAAAACTATCAAACCTATAGCTCCCAAGAATCACCTACATGCAAACACTTGTCACAGAAAGAGAGAAGCAAAAGCTATGGAGGCCATAAACAAAAAATCTGTGAAAGAGGAAGCATCATCAATTTATTCAATAATAATGGAATGGAATTACAAAATAAGTGAGAATTACAAAGTGATCAATCCTAATAAAGGAGATCAAAACCCTAAGAAGGGTGGAGAAACCTAGGTCGCATGAATAATTAATAAAGAATTAATTATTGCATGCCTAAAGTTTAGCTCAAGTGAACTAGAGATAAAAAAGGTGACTTAATAATTAAATCAATAATGATTTAATTAATAAGTGAATAAGGTGTCTTAATAATTAAACCATTCATGATTTAATTAATAAGTGAAAATACCTTTTTACTCTAACATTATATATAGTGCAATATAAAAATTTATTATGTATGCATGTTCTACGTATCATGTCTCTGATAGCTATCGGGTATTGGATAGGTATCGTGTATCCAATAGCTATCAGGTGCTCGATAGCAATCTGATACACCTTACGTCTAACACAATCAACATTTGCTTTGGGTTTTGACTTTGGGATGCCAAACCTACATGGTGAACCCCAAAAAACATGTTTTCCCTAGTTACTATCCAAAATAATGTTGGATCAAGATTTATTGTTTTGTTCCAAGGTAATAAAATCACTAAGAGACTCAATAATACTATCAGATCCCAAAACTCCAAGGGGAGCTATAGAGACAAACCCATAAAGGGAACTAGATAACTTTGGTAGCATCAAAACCTTTAGACAACTATAGTAAATTAAGAAAGGCCTTACAAAAAAACTAAGGGTCTCCATTTTAAACATGAGTATATGCCTCCAGGTAATAGAAAGGTGTGTAAACCTTTATCCTATTGATAAAATTAGCAAGTGCAAATTTCAAGTTATAAAATAGGAAAATTTAATATCAAAGCTATAAAACTAAATAGTTTAAGTTTTTATCACTACTAAGGAAGGTTTTTATTGCTTAGGTCACTTTGAATTCTATAATTAGAAAAAAAAGGAGAATAAATAACATTCCTCTCTAATCAAAATTTATGGCCTCCAAAAGTTTACATAAAAAATGTAATAAAGTGTTAGACACAAAAAAAAGATATAGTTCGGAGTAAATCTTGTTAAAAAAATTATGATACATGCTATGACACACCATAAAAATATTTATTTGGAGATTATGTAACATGACTAGAATATTTAATTTGATGAGTAGATTATACTGATGATTATGATAGGTAAAAGGAATATGTTATTTTTTAGCTCATGGACTCATGTTGAGACATGGGATTTGGGTATCAAGCTTTGGATGGCTTTACCTCAAGATTCTCCAATTACTATTTAATTACTTCATAGATTGTACATCTTATGTATTAGGTGCTTAATATGTAGGTTGTTTGTAGTGTTTTATAAATATTATTAAGTTGTCAAAATTACTCCATCCTTGTAGTTGGTGATACTCTTATTGTGAGGCCTCACCCCGAACCCCATCGTAGTTTTCCTATTTTTCTGCTTATGATAGATTTAGCATATGATACTTTACATTTGGATGCACTATGGACCTTATGGACTTTATGCTTTATGTCATGGATTGATCATTTTGGATGTTTGACACATAATAATTTATGATGCACTTTATGGATCATATTATGTTTCTATTATGGACATTTATTTTGAGACAATGGAATTGGAAAAAAAACATTATGGTTATGTTGTGGGTTATTGATGAGAGGAGAATTATTAGAAATGGATATTAAATTTAGATATCATGCAATGTGAATCTTACCTTATATTGTATGCTTAAAATGAAATTATTATATTCTTGTGATCTTAAGTAATAAACTTAGTATGTTGATGTTTCCCTTAAGTTTCGAATATGGCTTATTTCTTTATGATATATATTTATCTCCTCGGACTACTGATATTTGAATTGAGTGTGCAGGTATGAGACCATGGTATTTTATCTGGGGAACCAAACATAGGTATATGTGAACTTAGTTTAAGCCAAGGTTGCGTCTAATGAGAGACAAGACCTCGTTGTATCATGATTTAATTTGTAAATGTATATGGTTGATTTTGGAAATGTATTCCTTAAATGTATTTTCTTATTTTCATGTGATTTTTCCCAAGTGGATATGACATGGTCTAGTGATGTGTAAATGTTGTGTGTCATTTAACACTTTTGATTTATACTTAAGACCACAACATGTCAACTTGGGAATGGTTATCCACCTACCTAGGTAAGTACATTAGTGAATCCCCATATGCATACCTTGGTTTGGGAGATGGGGGTGTGGTCATCTCATTGGAATTTCGTAAGTACTCTTATAGTGGATTTTTGGAGGGGTTAGAAAGTGCCTAGGGGTGTGTTGGGGTCATTTTTAGGTAGC
>MU227058.1:1587879-1613453 GCA_018584345.1 Thuja plicata
GTAAGTACTCTTATAGTGGATTTTTGGAGGGGTTAGAAAGTGCCTAGGGGTGTGTTGGGGTCATTTTTAGGTAGCCCACTTGTTATACCAATAGATAAGGGTCATTTTAACCCTAGGATAGCCTCTGATTGACCATGTGACCCTTCCAAAAATTTGGTTTCCCAAGTTGGACGAAAATCAACTCTTGTGAGGCTTGACCTTGGATAGATCACCTTTCCATCTTTGTGCAAAGACATTATTCACATTTTTGGAGTTTCCCCTTTTGGATCCATTTTTAGAAAGTTGTAAGAGTTTAGGGAAGAGAGACCAATTAGAGGGTTTTTCTTCTCCCCATGAGTTTCTAGTGGCCTTTTTAGTGGGGGCTCTCCATGTTGGAGAGTTTGAACACCCACTATCTAACTTAGAGACATAGTTAGAGTTGGTGACATTGGAAGGAGGACTTAGGCTAAAAGGGAGCTCTTCTACAACTATCTTGCCATAAGCTTGGATCTAGGCTGGTGGACTTGTTGCAACTCATGTATTGTAGTTCTAATTTGTTCTTGAAAAAGATGAATGTTGTGTGTGTCTTGTGAAATTATTGCAGTTTTGATCTTGTAGTAAATTTTATGTTGTTGTTATTGTGAATTATTTGTTGCTTTTCTCTTGTAAATGTGGTTAATGGGAGTTTTATCAAGGTCCACTCACCCTTGGGAGGGAAGAGTAGCCTTGGGGGTGGAGGAGTTTGACAGCCCTTGGTGTAGAGTCTCTCCTCAAGAAGGAGAGGGAAAAATCATGGAGTATGGACTCCATGAAGCTATCCTTTGTTATTACTTCTCTTGGGGGCCATAAGGGTACTTTGATGAATATGGGACTGATTTGTGATGATATTTTTGTAAGTCATGTGAGGGCTTGGTTTTATTTTTTGGGCTTGGCCTTCTCCCTTGGGTACTTGGTCCACTTCACCCCATTTAGGGTCATAAGAGACCCATTGTAGAACCTTGGTTGGGAGTCCTTGTGTAAAGTTGTTTGAAGCAATTGTGAAAGTTTTCTATGCATGTAACCCACCTTTTTTTGGTTCCCCAAGCTTAGGGGTGGCCTCATAAGAGGCCTAGGTTGGGTGGAAAGCTTCCCATGGTCTCCTATCTTGTTCTTATTGCATATTTCTCTCAAAGTTATGTAAATTCCAAGTTGAAGGCAAGAAGGTGGAGAAGATTCACTATTTCATGACTATTGTAAATAGCCTTTAAGGCTGAAAGTTCATTGCATTTACTTAGTAGGAAGCCTTATAAGTAAAAGAAATGAAGCATTGAGAATGTATAAGAATGGTATCTTAGAAAGCTTTATGAAAGTGTATTTGTAGTTTTCAGTTTAGTATTATATTCCCTTTTTTTTACAATGATGGAAAAAGTAGCAGCAAAGAAATGTATTATTCAAAGGAGCATGAAATAAATTCTGCAAGTTGAACACTAGCTCTTGTGTATAAGATTTTACATTCTCTTAAGAATCTATTTACATAGGATATAATGTTCATTAAGATTTGTTTATACATATATATGAGATTTACTTGTCTTCAAATAGATTCTTCGTTCTTTACTTGAATATTGAATCTGAAACTTTAGCTCTAAAATAAACATATATGGAATGTGGAAATTCAGATTTTCTTTTGTCACTTAAAAAGAAACATATATTTCATTCTGACTTTTAGTAACTCCTAAGGATATTCTTTTTTTTTGTTACTCATAAAAGTATTGTTTGCTGATATGAACATATAATAGTATACCTTATGTCAAAAAAAATAATAATAATGTGCACATTTCTAGTAAATACATTTATGTTCATATATAAGACTATTATGTTTTTTTTTTTAAAGGATATTGCTACATGACCCCTATAAATATGAAAATATGCATATAATATGTTCTTAAAATCTGAATTTATGGGATAGACTTTTTTTAAAAAATCAACTCTTATATATATATATATATAATCTGTAAATTTGAAGTGCTAATGTAAACCCATGAACAACTTTTATATATATATATATATATATATATATATATATATNATGAAATAAAAATAATAATAAATAAATAAAAATATTTAAAAAAAAAAATAGATTGGGGAAGGGGTGGCCGAAGCCACCCCAACCCTCGCAGTACCATATTGTAGAGGAAGGGGGGGAGGCCACGGCTCCTCACCACCCTGTGGTGGGCGCAGCCACCACAGCTGCCACCACAGCGGCGGCAGTGCCACTGACTGTGGTGGGGCTGTGGGGGCGGCGCCACCACAGGGCCAGTCAAGCCGCGCTACCCATGCCAGCCACCACACGTTAAACCAGAACCCCTCCTCCATTAACAGCACTACCACTTCGCAGGTCGGACGCCGCCATTAAACCTGCAACTTATAAAATGTGATTTATATTAATGTATATATATATTAATATATATATACACTTACAGAAATGTAAGTGTATGTATATATTAAAATGTATATACATATTTCGTTGTAGTATTCTTCTTGCTTTCTTTCATGGCTGCCACACCTGCACATTGCTAAAAAAAAAAGGGAAGCTAGGGTTATTAGGAAGAAAAATTGAGAAGAGAATCTAAGAAAAAAATGTTTTTGGCCATCTCATATTTTGACCCTAGCCTTAATTTTGAATTAGGGTTAGGGATTTCAAAATGAGGGGGAAAATATTGTTTTTAGATTATTTCTTTTCTATTTTGGTTTTTAGAGTAACTTTTAGTGCGAAGTTTTTATTTAATTGTTTATTTAGAAAAAGGGGGTTTTTCTTTTGTGCTATTGTAGGATTTATTTCTTAATTGTTTAACAAGTTGACTTAAGAAAAAAGACTATTGATGGGTGTAAAATTTATACTTTTTAACAAGTGAGATAACATCGAGATATTTAATTTAATAAAATTCCATCCTAAACTAAGTTAAGTATTAATAGAAATTTATAAAGTTGGCGTCGTTTAAATTAATTATTTTACAAATAATTACTCTATTGGTATAGTTGTCCTCAACAAACGGATTTTTAAACGTTATTACCCATATTAGAAAATTCAACTTTTAAAAGAGGATTAGTTGGAATTGAGAATCCAGTGTGTTACAATATTAGTTGAACTTTTGAAATTTTAAACTCTACATTAAATCCTTTGTAATCTCTTAACCAGATTTTCAAGTCTTGGGATTTAAATTAAAATTTATTACACGATAATCAATCTAACATAGACATCAATTAAATAGTCTAGAAAATGATTTTTTTTGTTATATAAAACCCGATAATGCTATTTTTATGGGATCATTATATGTGGCCAGTATAATGGCCTCCATAAAAATAGTGTTATTGTGGAGACACTTGTAAAATTGAATTTTAGTGATCTAGGTTTTTATCCAGTGTCGAAAAACATTAGTTTTTCTAATCAATAGGAATTATTATCATTGGGTAGATTCATCTTCCGAAAACATCGTGGTACACCTTTGGGATGGTTTATGCTACCCCACCTAGTGAACTCATTCAACCTAAAACTATATTTAATTATTCTGATTTAGGGTTGAGGGATGTTGTCATAAGGACATCATTCCCCTTGACCCTACAAGTCTATCATTGCATTTCAACCCAGTAATCCTGGATAGATGCAGATCTAACTTCTCACGCTCAGTAAACCCTTGATTGTGATCCTTTAGGTATTGTCTAAACCTTTAAAAAAAAAAGTTGTTGCATTTTTGGGAGTGAAAAGTTTGGGCATGACACTTATAAAGGATTGCTTCAGAAGTGTACTCAAAGTACACTATTACATAATACATTGGACCAATCTTGAGTGTGGTAATTTTATTTTAAAAGGGTTTTAACTATATACACTAGTATTATGATATTATACTTATTTTATGTTTCTATTTGATTATATTTTGGTAAGTGTAAAAATATTTAATTTCATACATCGTTCCCCTTCAAATATTATTAAAGAAAAAAATTCTATGTATCTTGCTTCGGGTCATTTGGTATTAGATATTTGTCACCTATATTCTATGTATTGGGTACAGTATTTTATATATTAATTTTTTTAGTGTGGTCATGCTTAGAGAGATTTGAGTGTTTATTGTAGGAAGAGGTGGAAAACACATCAAGGATAAATGTTCATAATTTGAGGAGTAGACAATTTGATTTGTGGAAACCTAAGTTGGAAATTTTGAGTTATAGAGAAGGATGGATAGAAAATCAAAGGGTCCCACATTAGATGTGAATGAAGAGAATAGTGCATTGATAATATTGGTCGATGCTCATAAAAATTTATTAGGCTAAATCCTTGGCGAATAATACTTTCTTTGGAAAGATATTGATTACCTTTAGAATGGAAGATGATAGATTAATAGATGAACATCTGAATTCCTTCACTATGTTTGTTACTCGATCACACTATATGAAGGTAACATAGAGGACGAAGATTTCTATATGTCTTTGGTTTACTCTTTACCAAATTAATGGGACCACATGATTTTGGTCAGTAGGATTGCTACTCAAATTTATCATATTTCCACTATCCAATTGAAATTAGTGCACAAACTTATGGCTTTGATTGTGTATGCATTTTTTTTTCATCTTTTGGAAATTAAGGTGTCTTAACCTTAGCAATTCCAAGTTATTTATTTTTTATTATTTTAAATTTTCTCATGGTTTTTTTTATCGGTAATAGGTTATATTTATTGATTATAAAAAGAGTTTACATGATGTATTACAGGGAGTCATTTCTAGACTTATTCCTTCATTCTATCAAACACCCATTTTGCATTTCCCATTTTTCCTATCCACCATGTGGCCTAAGTGACCAAAAACCTACCCACCCCCATTACAAAGGAACATTTACAAATATTATAAAATTCCTCATTTACACAGAGGCTTACTATTGAGTGATAGGTAAATCCCATCATACTTTCATCCAATGTTGTTCTTTCGCACACCACTATAAGTTTCTTGTTGGGGAGTTACAAAATAAAGTCTTTACGTCCTGGCCAGTCTTTTACATCTTCTTCTCGGTCCTTTTAGGTTCAAAATTCCACCTTTACTCAAAATTATATTGCTTTTCCTTCTCAAAAACTAGGGGTTTTACTTGTCATTTGCTTTCCACCCTTGCTTTGCGGATTCAAACATACCTGCGCTTTTTAGGAATCACCATGGGTAGAAATACCCTCCTTTTTTCATTCTGGGCCTCATGAATGGCTGTGACAAGATTCCTCCATGCCTTCTTTCATTCCAAGGTGTAAGCTACTTTATCCACCCTTGTCGGCCAATTGAGGAAAGGAATGATTCCCACATCCATGCCCTCCTCCTCATCTTCATACAATTCACTATAATTGAACACTTAGCCTGGGTGCGCCCACTCCAGTAAGGAGTCTATCCCTTCCAACAAATCTATCTCAAATAAGGACACCATAACCCATTTGACATCATTTGCATGTTCTCCAATTTGCAGTCCCCATGCCATTGTCATCACCGCAATGTCGACCTGTAGTTTCCACCTTCTATTATCATTCTTAAAAAGTGGCCCCAAAGTATTCTACATTGTGGTAATCACCTTCTTTGTGGGGATATTCAGCATCTTCTTTAACCTTATATTGTCCACTGGGCTGAAAAGACCATTTTGCTGCTTCATTATTTTGAAGGTGAAGTTCAACTCCATCATCCTGCTTCTCTGCACCTACAATCCGTAAATAGCAAAAAATAGGAAAAAAATAGAAGAGATGAGAAATACATGCTAGAATGTCTATTTAAATAAACAAGTGGCATCATGTTTGTTTTAACTCCCGTCCCATCGTTCTGTCCTCCATCTTGTCTTGTGGTCCTCTCACACGAATGTAGCTCTGTCTTCCATGCTTATTTTCGTCATTCATTCATATTCATAAATGCTATCCATCACCCCAAATAAGTAATAAGGGAATAATTACAATTCCCAACTTTGTCATCTTAAATATAATTACTAATGTCCTTTGGAGGCCAGACTTCGTTAACTTACTAAAAAAGGTGACTTAGAAAAGATGATATCCCAACATCATTAATAGTAAAGTTTTCAAAATATAAATTCTCCACCTCCTCCAGTGATGTTTCCCATTTAGACAGCTTGTCAGCTTCTTTATTACCATCTTGTTTAATATGGGATATTCTAAAATCTTCAAAAAAAATTAGATCTTCTCTAATAGTTTCAATGTAGTTTTGGAGATGCCATGTATTTATAGTTAATTTGCTTATAGCCTGTATGATAATCAAAGAATCTCCTTCTAGATGTAGTTTTTTCACCCCTGTTCGTTTGACTATTTTAACTGCCAACATTGCATCTTTACACTCGGCCTCATTATTCATTCCATCCTTCAATTTCATTTCCCCAATAGACATAGTATCACCATTTGAATCTCTTATAATGATTCCTGTCCCTGATCTATCCAGATTGTTTTGAGCTGCTCCATCAAAGTTTACCTTACACCAACCTTCTTCTAGTGTTTTCAAGAAAATCTGCTTTTCTTTTTTGTTTTTTTAATCTAACTACTAGTGCCCCTAAGGGAGATTTAAATCTAATGCCTGGCCACTTCTTTTGAAATTCACAATCCTGTTGTGTGAAGGGAATTTGAAGAGCTTGCTTTCTTGAGGCAGAGGATCCCATCACCTCTTCTATAGCATGATGAATCCTATAAAGACATCTTCTTATAGGTTTAGCTTCACCTCTGAAAATTCTTTGGTTATGTTCCTTCCAAATCTCCCAAGTGACTAAGGAAGGAATGATTAAAACAATACTAGATAAAGCTGATTTCTTTAAAGGTCGAGGCCAACCGTCAAAAATTCCTTTCACAGTATGTTCTCTAGGTCCTTCCCAACCCAATTTTGCTTGCACATGATCTCAACATTTTTCAACAAATTTACATTGAACTAATAGATGATCCACTACTTCTTCATTATTTTTACATAAAACACATCGTGTCAGTCCTGCCATACCCATTCTTTTCCTTCTTTCTGTTGTTAAAATTCTACCTTTGATAGCTAACCATGCAAAAAAACTTGCCTTTGAGAGCACATCTTGATGCCAACATAAGTCTTGAGACTCAAAATTAGAGTCATCCATTCCTTCGATGAGTCTGTATCCTAGCTTCACCGAGTAGTTCCCAGAAAGAGAGCCACACTAGATAAGCCTATCCGGTTTTCCAATCATCTTTAATTTTTGGCTATCTAATATTGACTGCATCCTTTGTTTTTGCTGTACTGTCAAATCTTCAGATTCTACATTCTTTCAACACCAAAATTTCCCTGCCTCATCCTCCTTCTGAATGACATAATCATTTTTTTTTGTTCTCAATCATATGGAAATCAAGAAAATTTATATAGCGACCAATAAGAGGCTTAAAAATATGTAATCAATTAAGACTAGCAAAGACAACTATGTATAGTTTGAAGAAGGTATTTGTGTTGAATATTCTTCGTTTCTACATGACTATTGGAAATATAAACTCTGTTAATATTTTTTCATATATTAACTTACTACTTTTGGAAGTTAAGGTGTCTTAACCTTAGTGATTCCAAGTTATTTATTTATTATTATTTAATACTTTCTCATGGTTATTTGGCGATTCTGATATTAGATAATTGTTCTCAATCATATAGAAATCAAGAAAATTTATATAGCAACCGATGAGCACCTTGAAAATATGCAATACCTAAGAGTTTAGTACATATAACTATGTATAGTTTCAAGAAGGTAGTTGTGTTGAATGTTTTCCCTTTCTACATGAGTGTTGGAAAAATTAACTCTATTAATGTTTTTTTTTAATATTTAGTCTATATGAATGATATTTAGATCAATAAATTATATATATAATTGTGGAGAAGGGAAAATTCACTGAACTCAAAACTAGCTAAAATCTCAAGGGATGAACCAACCCTTGGACCACCTCACTTCTAATAGTGTTGTGGTGAGCTAGGGTGAACAAGACAAATAAATATGATTCAAGACTTAAAGTGAACTAAGATGTGAAATGAAGAAAATAAAACAACTATACTATCACAATAGATAAAGATATTTTGATAACTAAAAATAGAATAGCTAGCTACCACCTCTAACTTCCTAGCTAATTTGCAAGCTCACTATCCAATGTGTGTGTGAAAATTAGGTATGAAAATGTGGTGCACATACATCCCATATAGAAAAGTATGAAGGTCAAGATTGAAAATGAAGAAACTAGCTTAAAAAAAGGTAAACTAAGCTAATAACATAATGCAAAAAATAACAACTAGACTATAAAATTAAAAGTAATGACAAGGGAAAAACAAAGAGATTTCATTCACAATCAAAGGAGGTATAATAATCCCAAGAGCTCCATCTCTTTATTATTCTACAAAACCTACACATACATAAACAAGAAAAATGTTGGGTGTATATTTTGAGACTTTCTCAAGTCAAGTTCTTTCTTTGGTGTTTCCACCTCCACAACAACTGAATATACGATATAAATGATGATATATAACCTTAAAGATAATAGATTAGATAAATATAACAATATTATAATATTCTAATAAATAAAATATGATATGCTTGAAAATTTGTAAAAAGTAATGGTGTGAGTAACTCCTCTTCAAAGACACAAAGTTGGAGCTTGATGGGGTGAAGGAAAGGTAACAAAGACATTGAGGACATGATGAAATGTACACCAAGATGTATATGAGATCATTGAGGATACAAAACAAATCTATGAAAATGGTGAGAAAGCTATAAAATGATAGCCCAAAATATGTAGAAGATCAAAATGTGAAGTAAGAAGTGTCAATAAGTTGAGATAATGCCCCAAAAGCATTAAGAGGACCAAATGAAGGAAAAAAAAAACTTTTAATATGTTGGAAGGATTCTTGATGTCGATGGATAGTGGTAGGAGGTGTTACATTATAGGGGTAGTAGTTGTAATATATCAAAAACTCACTACTTGTCTACAAATTTGTGAGACAATTGTGCACCACGTATAGGTCTCTGTAGAGCACACACATCATGTGTCAACCAAGCCACATGACCAAGGATCCAAATAGAAAAGGACAAGTCAAAATAGAGGGACGTGGAAGCTTGCATGAAATTTTGTCTTTCAGCTAAGGTAGGAGCATTACATAATGGTAAATTACACAAGGGTGAAAATTTATGACATTATATTTTTCCCCACTTTATCGAGCATATCATAACTGTAGATGCACATTAAAGTAGAGAAAACTTACCCGACTTACTTTAGGGTCTTTTCTTACATGAGGAAACCCAAATGGAAAACCCTTAATTGTTGTGAGGTCACATCCAACATGTAAGTTCTAGAAAATTATGCTAGATGAAATATTAGAGAGATCACTAATAACATGTTGGTATGAGTAGCAAATGTGTTATGCTTGAAATCTATTTGATAGGGAAATTTTGAGTGCATTGATGCGAGAAGTAAAAGTTAGATAGTCACATTATAGGGAACCTTTAGAAATAAACCAATTAAAATAGAAAAATCTAGATAATCACATGATAGGGTGGCTTTAGACATGTACTGATACAAGTAGCAAGAGATAGATAGGTGTATGATAGGACAACTTTAGACATGCACCAATGAGTAGAAAAACCTAGATACTCATAGGATAGGTAAACTTTGATCATGCTATTACAAGTAGAAAAATCTAAATATTAAAATGATAGGAAGAGAGATTAGATAGATAAATGGTTTGGCCCCCAAAAAGGTAGAAAAGTATATCAAAAAATTTAAATATTTGAAAATACATATGATGGAGAGACAATCAAATAATAAGACATAACAACCTACCTAAGAATGGATAGTGGTACATAGAGATGAACATGATAATTTTAAAGGAGAGAAAGAGGCAATGTGCTACGTCAACACATATAAGAAATTTCCATGGAATGTCAATTTGTGATGGGTGACACATGATATGCACAACATCTAGAAAGAGACATGGGGATCTAATTATTAAATGTTATAACCTATAAGAAAGATAAAGATACACATTATAAGATTACATATGGGTATTTCACCAGGCTAACATGATTCAAATATGAAGAAGAGAACATGGAGACAAAGGAAAATCAAAATTTGGATCAACATGAAAGGAGAACCTAAATTCCCCCAACACTTTGCATCGTCCTCAAATTTTGAAAATTAATGTATGAAAAATAGAAGAATGAGATGAAAAATAGGTGTACAATAGATGCTCTCTCTTTTTCTAGGTACCAATGAAGTAAAAGGTTCCTCTAGGGGGAACAAAATTAATAGACAATACTAAGGGAACATAGACATGCAAACACTAATCTACAAAATTATAAGTGAGTACTACCTCACAAATCACCCACCAACAAGTCATTTTCCTCCCAATATTAATCATATGGGGAGGGAGATTGAGAATATAGTGATATGGCCACTACAAAATCCCTAGACACTCCACCAACAACTAAATCCAAGTATGAGGATGCTTCAATATCTTCATTCAAGAGCTTAACCGAGGCAATTGTGTGGGATCTTATAAAGATCATTGTGAACACACCAATATCCTCAAGGGGGTAGAATATACACATCTCGTAAGGCACAAGAGAAAAAAAATAAGGAAACAATGAATGAAGCACCCCACCAACCTCTAAAAAAGGGGCGGTGAGAATCTCAAGAGAAGATTGAGCTTGTTCCACTAAAATAATGGAAACCAAGAGGATCTGCCTGATCAGTTTCAGAAAGGAATAAAAAACTAGGCTTATTACCAAGACTCATGGATTGGGCATACTCCTTATCATAAAAAATCATTTAATTATCAATCCAGGGATGCGATACTTGAAATGGGCCAGCAAAATATATATAGTGAGAGCTGACTCAAACCATGCTAATCTATAACTGTTACATGAAACAAATTGATGAAAGGAAGCTAATCTACTGTTGTAGAAAAAAAATGATTTGAAATATAAATGTAGGAATGTTAAAGCTTGAAGAAGGAAATTATTGAAATTCAAGCTAAAATGCTTCGATTATTCTTCCACTTTGGCTGTAGGAAGCGAAAACTAACCTGCTGCTTTGGCTACATGAATAGTTTCAACACTAGAATTAAAACAACAAGTTGTAGAAATGAAATATGCAGGAAATGAAACTAACTACTATGGATTCCTCACCAAGTGGACCCCCTTGGATGAGTATCTCAAACATCAATTATACAATATGAGATTTCAACACTCTGTTATTTCATTTATTCAGGAACAAAGTACAATTGTATTCATAAAAACTAGAAAATGTGATAGAATGAAAGTAACTTCTAAAAACTACTAACTCCCTCCTTCTCACGTAGGAATGGGGATTTATTTAAAGGTAAGGAAGTCTAACTACTAAACTTCTCACACCATGAAAATAGGTGGAGACTTTATTGCAACTCCAAAAAATAGGAAAGAGATCATCCATCAAAATAGGAAAATAATTATTACAATAGGCACGAAGAATAGATATAGCTTCTTTCTGTTTCCTAGATTTCCTTAAGAATAGAATAAATTCTTGATCTGATCATTTCTTAGCTACTGCCACCTTAATTTTCCCATGTCCCTAACCTTTATTGCAGTATCCCTTCGCCAATCGGTTCACTGCAGGACCGGGTTAGACTGACAAGCGCACGGGCGTAATACCTTGTCATTATTCTTCACTAATCATGATATGCATCAAGATGTTAGACAAAGACATCTACCTGATAAACTTCAAGAAAACACACATACACACATTTTCATCCAAACAACTAACTACTTATGAAAACATAATTACAGATTTACCATATTCAGTATATAGTATTCATGGTCATGTATGCATGTCAAAGTCTTATAAAAATATCAAATATCTATGTGGTTGCATGCCACTTAATGCCATGAAAAGGGTAATCAGTTTTGAGAAAATCATAATAAAATAGGGAACAAAGTATGGAAAACACTATTCTAGACATAGAAGTAGGGGTTAAAAAGATGAGAAAATGCCCTATCATTTCTCCCTATGAGAGCTAGTGTCGGTCCTCAAGCACTATAATATTACAAATTTTGGAAAGCATTTTGAAATCCCCCACTATTATTTCTCCCCCACTAGTGCTACCAAGGTGCCAATAAAAACCATTAGTTTGTTCCATTTTTCTTCTGCTAACTGTTCATTTACTTCATTGTCTTGGAAGCTATATGAAAGCCACAAGAGGAGAGGTGGTTGGAAAGTAAGCGGGACCCATGGCTCTGGCCTGACCTATTTTCCTAAGTGGATATACCAATGAACCCTCTACATTGCATCTCTAAAATTGATTATTTTGTATGTTTCAACCTTCCTTAGTGCCATAGTCAATCTGCTCTATCATTGTATGATGCCTTTTGCTACCCTTTATCCCTCATGGTAGGGGAGTTCTTCAAAATCCTTATCAACCTTTTTCCTATGACCTAATATTTTCTCTTTATACTCTGGCTTATGGAACCCATAGGCTATTTCAAGCCAATCATAATACCTTCTCTTGGGTTTTCCATTTTCTGGTTGCAGAGGCAGCTTTACAGCTTGTTCCCTTTCCCTATATTTCCTCAATTATTCTCCATAATTAATTTCATTTCTTGCCCATGAAAGAAGGGATAGAAAATTTATATCTCCATTGAACAAAAGTGGATTCAATTAGGGTCAGATGGAACAACATAATTGTGTAGGTACAACTCACATAGAAGATTTCAGATAGAGTTAGGTGACCTATCATAAGCATCCACAAATTCTTGTGGTGAAGTTATGCTTGGATTAAGATCCCTGACAACTTTCATTAATTTGAACAAAAGACATTTTTCCTCGAGGCACAATGCATACACCCTTGGAAGTGTTTTTCATTCTATTATTTAAGAAATCAAACCTGTGCCTGTGTCAAACCTGTGTTGCAAATCTTGTACTTCCTACTTCTTCTTACTGATTTATTTTCTCAATTTATTCCTCTCTATCTCCCACATATACTTTGCATACTGCATTTGTTTATAAAAATCTAGAGATAGAGATTGAAAATTTACCTTTGTTTGTTCACTTTCTGGGCTTTGCCCTTCATTTTTCTCTACATCTATATCCCTTGCCACATCCTGAGTTGGTTCATTCATAGAAAGAGGTTTCCATAATATCATTTGCAATGAGGTGATATGGTCTATCAATTGTTCATTTGCAGCAAGTTGAACATTTCCCCCTTGACTCCCCTCTTGAAACAGGGGTTGATTATCATTCTCCTTTTGTTGATTAATGCCTTCCTCAAATGATGCGTCTACAAGATCCTCCCCCTTTATGTACTATAATTCCCGAAGTGGGCTGCTAACATTTTCTTGGGGTTCATCTTTCATTGGTTCTTCCATGGGACTTTCTAGAACATTTTCCTTCATCGCCTTGGGAATTGTATCAGGTGTTACCACTCCTCACATATGAATTTGAACACTTCTTCTTGGAGGAGTTATTATAGTGGCTTCAAGATATTTCTTTGGGGAACTTCTCCTCTTGGAAGAAGTGGCTTTAGGAGATTTGAAACTAGCAAGGGAAGTGTCAAAATTAGGTTTTCTTCTTTTGGAACCCCTGGAAGTGGGTTTAGGAGTGACCAATGCTTCCTTCTCAGATATTTCCTCAGTAATTTATCCTTTCCCCTTGTCTTTCTAATTTATTATTTGAGTTGTTGCAGGATCTTGCGATACTACACATATCTCATGCTCAACCGCTTCAGTATTAGGGTTTGGACTTTCATATGCCCTAGTTTTTGGCCTTGCTTCCTTGGGGGAAGGGTTAGAGGTATAAATCTCCTCTGTTGGAGATAAAGTTTCTGTTGGAACATTACTTTGTTCCTCATTAACCCTAGTCTTGTTAGGTACTTCATTGATTAATCCCATTTTATGGGCCAAAACAAATTCCTCCTAGGTCATGGGAGACACATCTCTTTAAGACCTTTCCATGAGTAATTTGATCAATCCTTGATGGGTTACGACATGTCGTTGTCTTCGTCTAACTTATTTTGTACTTAAGATCATCATGGCATAGATAAATTTGGGGACATTCACATGTCACCCATGCCATAAATGGATAAGTAATTTGAAATGTACTGCATGCATAAATGAGAAAAAACCTTCAAAATTCAAATAACTGATAATGTGGACCACTAATTATGGATATGCCTTAGACAGGGAAAATCATTTTTCTCCTTGTTTGTCTGCCTCAAGCCTTGGGTCAGTTGGAATGGTGATTCAACCCTGCTGACCTTGCATCGTGTCCATGAGGATAAGCTTTGCCCACAACCAGAAGTCCTGAAAATTCAAAAATCCATGCTTTTGTAGTGACTACCCTTAGGCCCTTTACTTGGGTGTCTCCATTGTTCAAAGTTATAAGAAATGAAAGGGCTATCTCATCATTTAGAAATTTAACCGAATAAAATAGGTTATCCACCCTACATTATTGAATTTTTGCATGCTCGCCTGGTCCTGCAACAAAGATGAGTGATCAATCAGTTCATTCCATATAGGTGGTCCACCCATCTTGAGAAATACACAACTCTGTCAATGTTGATTTGTTTCCAAATATGACACCCGTTGCCTCTACTCTGCTAGAAATCAACTATTTTGAATACTTCTGTTGTTTGAGCTTTGGATTTTACACACACAGAGCTTCTCAAAGAGAGTATTCACAAAGTTTTAAACTGCTGATTTCAAAATTATGGAGATAACATTTGGGGTTCTTGGAATGATTTAAACAAGGCTTTAAAAGAAAGCTTCTCATGCGGGGATTGTCACATCAACTCAAAAAAATGGCTCAAATGGTTGTGGAGTTTAAATGAAAAGGACAACATTTCAAACAATCATGACATGGAAAAGGAATAATAAATTAATGATGATTGTCTATCTATCGACGCATTTAATAGCTTTGTCCCCTAGAAAAAAAGGTGGCAGGTGTCCACACATGCAGATTGGAAGGATAATGGCATTGGAATGAATGCTCTTTAATAAATACAAATAAATAATTATCATGTAAAAATAAGTAAGCTAAGTGGATAATAAATGTTCATGTGTACCTAGAAGTTATTACCATTGAATGTGCTTAAGTTTGGAAAGATTCACTGACATCTGCTAAAAAAGGTAGATCTCGAAGTAAGAATGACATGGAAAAATGAGTGACATAGAAGAGTCATGACGTGAAGTGGAATGAAAGTATTTATTATAGCAAGGAGTGGTTTCCTAGAGAAAAGGAAACTTTATTATGAAAAACATGACGTATGAAGATTTAGATAGAAGAAAAAAGCATAAGGGTATTCCCTTTGGTTGCAGGAGGTGTCTTGTCAGAAGGGGACTCAATCTGCTATAGGAAATCAAGCTTTGTGGCTGGTTTATGGTATAGATAGAGTCTATGACTATTTACCACTAGCTTGAAGTGCATAGGATCTATTGTTGTTAATTGAACAATGCCATTTGCAAAAACTTGTTCTATTTCATAAGGCCCAAGCCAATAGGATGTCATCTTACCTTGGTTTTCCTGGAAGCATGAATCAGAGAGCAGTGCCTAGTCACCTGGAGAAAACCTTTTGTTATGTATGTGTGAATCATGCCACTTCTTGTGTTGCAATTGAACAACCTCAGTTTGCTAGAGGGATGCCTTCCGCATCTCATCAAGAGCATTAATATGCAGGGGCCACTCCCTTTCGGCTGCATGATGATAAATGTACAACTCCAATGTTGTGTGTAAGGTTTTGTGCTCAAACTTGATGGGCATCATGGCATACTTCCCATACACAAGTTCAAAAGGTGTGAACCATGTTTTTGTCTTCCAAGTTGTTCTGTAAGCCCAAGAAAATTCTTGAATTCTACTACTCCAATCTCTCTTGTGGATCTGCATTGTTTTTGTCAAGATGGCCTCAATTTCTCTGTTGGCAATTTCTGCTTGTCCGTTAGCCCGAGGATGGTATGGGTTGGACTTCCTGTGGTGAATGTTGTATTCATTCATCAATGTAGTAATCAAGGTGGATGTGAATTGTGAACCTTGATATGTGACCAGCTCCCTTAGAATGACATACCTTGTGAAGATCTTCTCATACAAGAACTCGACCACTCTATTATCTCTAGCATATTTCATTGCCCAGACCTCCACCCACTTAGTGACATAATCTGTGCAAACTATATTATAATCATTTTCAATTGGATGGAGGATAGATTGGTCCTAAAAATCCAAACCCCATTTATCAAAAGGAGTGACCACGACCTGATGGTATAGAGGCATTTCATCAGACTTTGTAGGTCTACCCATTCTTTGACATCTGTCACATTTTCTAGTGTATTTTGTTGGATCCTTGTATAAAGTAGGCCATTAGTAATCTTTTGTGAGCACTTTCATTGCTTTTCTATTTGATGCAAAGTGACCTCCACATGAGTCATCATGAAAAGCATGAAGAATGTCATAAGTTTTGTCCTCCCTTACATACCTTCTCATGTCCTGATCAGGAACTGTATAAAATAGACAACTTGCAATCCAAGAGTAATTGAAATTTTTCTCTATTGAAAGCCTCTTTTCTTTTGAGGCAAAGTATGGAGGTACCTTTTTGGAGACCAAATAATTGGCAATGTCTACATACTAGGGATTTTAAAGCCGATATGGAAAATAAGTGATCATCGAGAAAACTTTCATCAATGACTTGAGAATCATAAGCGTTCTTCAACTTTGAGAGGAAATCAACAACTACATTAGCTTGGCTAGGTTTATCAACTATTGTGATATCAAATTATTATAGCACTAAAATCCATCTAGATAACCTCCTTGTGATAGCAGTTTTGTTGGCCAAATACTTAATGGCTGCATGATCAATGTGTACATAGATCTGATATCCAGTGATATAGTGGCAAAATTTGTTGAGGTCCTAGATGATAGCCAAGAGTTCTTTTTATGTGACTGTTTAATTTAGCTTAGGTCCTTGCAAATTCTTGTTGATAAATTAGATTGCATGCTCAATAGCATCCTCTTTTGACCCTAGAACAATCCCCATAGCATAATCAGAAGCATCAGTATGAATATGGAATGGTAGGAACCAACTGGGACCCCTTAAAATAGGTGCCTAAGTAAGAAATGACTTAAACTGTAGGAAAGACTCATCACAAGCTGCAGTCCATAGAAACTCAGAATCCTTTGTGAGTAGGGAATACATTGGGCCTGCCATTTTGCTGAAATCCTTGATGAATCTTTTGTAATAGCTAGCATGCCCCAAGAAACTTTTGAAATCTTTCTATTTTTTTGGTGTGGCTAGGTTCATGATTACTTCTATTTTGGCAGGGTCAACTTGAATACCAACAACTGAGATATAATGTCCAAGAACTACACCTTCTTGCATTGTCATAAAACTTTTTCCACTGTTCAAGAATAGATTGTGCTCCTCACATCATTTCAAAACTCTACCAAGATTAGACAAAGCCTCCTCATAGGTTTCCACATAGGTTGTGAAATCATCCATGTAAATCTCCATGCAGTCATGAGAAATATCATCAAATATACTAATGACTGCCCTTTGAAAGGTTGCTAGAGCGTTGCAAAGACCAAAGGGAAGGACAAAATAGGAAAAAATTCCACATGGATAGGTAAAGCTAGTCTTTTCTTGGTCTTCTGGAAGAATCCTGATTTGATTATACCCATTATACCCATCAAGGAATGTGAAATACCTTTTGCATGCCAAGGATTCTAACACTTGATCTATGAATGGTAAACGAAAGTGGTCCTTTTTGGTAGCATTATTGAGTTCTCTGTAATCTAAAGATACCCTCTACTTGCCTCCTTTCTTGGGAACTATCACTAATGGAGAAACCCACTGACTGACTGCAGTAGGGTATATAAAACCAATACTTAGTAGTTTTTGTTTAATTCGGTTTTCACTATCTCTCTTAAAGAAGGATTAACATGCCTTTAGAATTGTCTAACAAAGGATTTATCCTCTTTTAGATATGTGTGACATGTACACAACTTAGGATCTAAACCTTTCATATCCCCATAATCCCATGCGAATTCTTTAGGATGATCTTTTAGGATTTTGGCTAGGGAGGTTTGTTGTTGAGGAGTGAGCTGACTGTTTATGCGCAAGAAGCATCCTGGAGAGACCTCTAATTATTTGGTCAGCTCTACCATAGAAGCATTTTTGAATGAGGGTACTTGAATTTCATGTGGAAGAAATTGGTGGTAAAGTTGTTTGGTTGTAGGAGATGAGGATAAATCACAATCAAGATATAAAGGTTGTAGGGAGTAGTGATGGGAAGATGAATAGTCCAAAGAGTGTAAAATGGTCCATACTGATTCTACTTGATATTTTTCATCATGATATCTTCTTCTTGAAGCTATAGGAAAGGGTCTCTTTTTAACATCATTAACTGGGTTACTGAATTCACTGCCTTGGGCTCCTCTCCCATGTCTAGCCAAATTGGTGTAGTCAACTCAAGTTGTGGCTAGGTAGTTGGATATAAGGCTATCGTTTTAGTAGTATGACCATGTAAGATGGTCATATCTCCTAAGAGACACCCTATGTAAGCATCTGCGATGGCTAAGTGGGGATTGCCTAGGATGATGGGAATCTCCTAAGGTTGATTTTGTTAAAAGTATCATAAAGTCAGTAGGGTATGACCAAGATTCTAAGGTGACAACAATATCTTCTACCATCCCATTAGGCTTGACTATGGAACTTTCTGCAAGCTGTACGATAATAGGTGTAGTCCGGAGGTTGGAAATTTAGAGTTATTGCATAATATCCTTGGTCATAACATTTATAGATACACCTAAGTAAATCAAGGCATTCTTGATGGTTGTCCCATTAATAACAACCCCAACAACTAGGATGCCAGAATGTCAAAAGCTGCATCTTCAAAATTCTTGGGATTTTCTTTTTGCAACCTCTGTGAAAAAGAAGGAGATGTTTGATGAGCTTTATCAAGTGGTGTGGTTGGGACTGCTAGAGTAGTAGAGGATTCATTTGGGTGGTCTAGTTCTTTTGAGGAGACATCTTTTATAACAGGTGAAATTGGAGCAGGTAGTGTAGTACCAGACCGCAAATGGATATCATTAATATATATATCATAGGCAAGGTATTGGGTAGGGTCTATTATATAGAAATTCTATTGCTAGGCGGAAGGTCTATTGTTAGGATTTGGTTGAGGTTGGACAGGAAGATGAGTAGGCCTTGGAGGCATAACAATGGCTTTAGGAGGTGGAAAAAGTGCCTTTTGTGGTGGCTGGAGAGGTGGTTGCTGGAATCCTTGTGGCTAATTTAACCATTGTTGACCTCCTCACCATTGTTGATTCTACTTCCAATTACCTTGTGGTGGCTTCCATGCCCCTTGGAGTTGTTGTCAATTCCCTTAGGGATTTGGCCATTGATGCTTTGGGTAATTTTCCCATTGAGGTTGAGGGTTATTCCAATGAGGATACTAATAATTTAGAAGAGGTTTCCATTGATTACTATAAAATGGAGCAATAAATGTCAGAGGATCCTGAGGCATACCTTGTCATTGAGCCCATGGTCTTCATTGTGAAATTAAGAATACTTGTTCGTCCTCTCCCTCAATTTGCTTGAAATCAGTGGGCAACTGAGCAACCTCCAAATTAGCAACTGAATTACACCTGCAGTCTTGCTTCTTCTATTGGCAATGGGGGTAGAATTTGGTCGTAATAGCTTCAACTTCTTCATGATTTTTATTTGGTTGTAGAGTATGTTGCTGAGTTTCCATGTTATTGACAATATCCCACTTAAATTCGGACAAGAGATGAGTTATCTCTATCCGAGAGGCTCCAACACCATTTGATTTTCCTGCAGTATACCTATATCCTTGACCTTTCTTAGCAGCAGCTCTGAAGTAATTAAGGAAGATATTTTTAATATCATCCCATGTGGATTTGGTGATATCCCCTCCTGCCATCACGTCCAAAGCTTCCGTGCATCCTTCATTAATACCCCTTAGAAAGAGTAACTTCTAGGACTCTTGGTTGAGTTGATGATGAGTGCTCTTCTGTAGGCTAAACAAAACTCTTGACACATATTCTTCAAGACTTTCATCTTCCTTTTGTGTCATCTCAAAAATATCATCCCCCCTCATGTCATTTCCTCTGTAATACTCTTAAAATTTAGTCAAGAAGGCATTCTTCATTTCATCCAAATCATTGACAACATCACGACCTAGACCCATAAACCATCGCAAGGGAGACTCAGTTGCAGGAATCAATTTGAGCCTATAGAGATCCATGGTGTAGTCATAGTTGCGACAGAGGATATCAAACTCAAAGAGAAAGGTATCTGGGTCCTCTGTCACCAAGACATAGTATTTGGGAAGGGCCGAAGATGGAATATTCTTGAGATTATTGTTATCACATTGATTAGTAATGGGAAATAGAAAAGTAGGAGGGTTCGCCATCATAGGCGGACCTTAAGGTGGATTTTGAGGTCAGTAGATGACTAAAGCCAATGGTTCCTCTCCTTCTTAATGATCTGGATATTGAATTTGCAGATTTGCCAAGGCTTCAGCAAAAGGATTAAGCTCAAATGGTTCTTCAAGGGGATAAAATCCTAGGGGTTCACCTTCGGAGGATGATGATGATGAGACAGGAAGATTTACAATAGCATCAACAAACTGACCACCCTCCTCTTCTTCTGGCTCAAAAATTTCTCCTAACTGGTTGTCGGGGTAATTTGGCAGGTATCTTCCTAGAGCGTCTCTTCTTCTATGCATACAACTAGAGTGAAGTTTTGCGGAGTTTGTTTGGGAAAACTCAGGGAGTGGGATCTACTTCATTCAAAACAAGAAATGAAATAATAAACTAATGCAAATTCTACAAATGGCTGAGTTAGAACTTGGCTCAGCTTCAGAAAGGAAAACAAACTAGGATTATTACCAAGACTTAGGGATTGGGCATCCTATCTGAGCAGCTATCCTCCTTATCATAAAAACTCATTTAATTATCAACCCAGGTATGTGCTACTTGAAACGAGACAGAAAAATATATAGACCAAGAGCTTACTCAAACCGTGCTAATCTATAACTGCTCCAGGAAACAAATTGCTAAAAGGAAGATAATCTACTGTTGTAGGAAACAAATGCTTTGAAAGATAAATGTAGGAATGCTAAAGCTTGAAGAAGGAAATTCTTGAAAATTCAAACCACAATGCTTCGGCTATTCTGCCACTTTGGGTGTAGTGTGAGGCCTACCCCAGCCTGTCATAAATAAGCATTGCATTTATTTTCTATACTCTACAATTGATACTGATTTTTGTTATAGTTGGACTATAGTGACACATGTATTTACTTTATGGATCTATGGGATCCTTTGCTTGTATACATCACCTGATTATGTAATCAAGAAACCTATGTGATACTTTATATTAGAGATGCATATTTCAGTTTATAATTTAGTTTTGATGATATATTGCATTGAATTAGTATGAAGATGTTATCATGAGGTAAATAGGTTTGGGGAAATCAAATATACTTGTTTAATTAAATGCAGATGTTGTTTACATTTTAAAAGAGTTATTATTCAATGCAAAATGATAGTGTATGATAGATTCTCTTATGTTTCATATGATGTTTTATTGAACCTACTGATGTGTGCAATGAGTGTACAGGAACAATGACCATGATATTAAATGGGGATTCGAGAATGAACTTATGTTATCAAGTTATGATGCTAAGGTCTTGTCTATAAAAAGAGACATGGACCTCGTTGTATTGTGTTTTCATTCGTAAAAGTGTGAAGCATGATTGTATTTAATTTAATTTAGTAAATGTGTAAACAAGTCATGCTTATGTAATATTGTTGTATCACTTGACACATGTGCACTCTATATGTTAGCATGGCTAGTAGATATGACTAAGTGTAGGCTTAACTCAACCCAAGGGGTTACCCAATGTAGTACCCAAGCTTACCTTGAGTTAGGAAACTTCTTGATGGGTCAACTTGACTTGGAATTAATGAGTTAACTTTGGGTAGAGTTTAGAAGGGTCTTTTGGGCTCTCAGAGAGTAGCTAGAATCAAAACTAACTATCCCACTTGGTACTTTAGGGGTTAGGGGTCATTTTCAGCCCATTAAGAGACTTAAAACTCATTTATGTCCTCCCTAAAGTCTTCATTTTGAAGAGTGACGAGTTTGGAGAGTTGGAAAACTTTGGATAAGTCATCCGCTCTTTTCTTGTTTGCATTTAAATCCATTTATAGAGAAGGGATGCAAGTGGGAGATGGGATGGGTTAGAGTCTCTTCCTCATTAATAAATCTTGATATTTTAGGGAGAAGGCCTTTATAGGGAAGAGTTTAGTGAGAGCTTGGGTTGTTCACCCAATCTCTAGTTTTAGAGACAAGTTCAGTTGAGAAGGAGAATTTTGGAGAAGGAAGATGATTGGAAGGAAAATCTCTTCACAAGACACCATTCTTTTTCCATAGCTTGGATTTAGTTTGGCTCCTTAGAGTAGAAGTATTCTTAATGTTGTTTATGCATGTAAAAGTTTAGAGCTCCATTAATGGAGTCTTGTATGTAGTTTGGATACTCGACGTAAGTTTTCTTTTGTGTATGCATATGTTGTGTTTTATTTTGTACTGATACTTGTTTTGGGAGTCTTCAAGGCATACTCACCCATGGGAGGGCAGAGTAACCTTGAAGGGGTGATAGGTTGAGACACTAGGTAGTGTAGAGTCTCATATGTGTGGAGGGATAAACATGGGTGTTTTTGTTTCCCCGTGATGCCAAGCAAGCCCGAGGGCACCAAGGGATCATAAGGAGAAGTTTTGATGGCTAGAGGCCATCATTTTTATATCTTGAGGAAGTTGGTTGTACAAGTCCATGTGTGCCTTGCTTTCAGTATTTTGGGCTTTGGATTCTCCTTCTGAGCTAGTCCACTATCACCCCATTTTGGAGAAGGCCACTTGGAGACTTTCATTTTTTAAAACCATGGGAGGGATTTTTTTGTTGAGTTTTTGGTTGTCTAAGTTTGTGTGTCCCTGTTTGCTCCCTGTTTAGTTTTGGATCCCCAAGCTCGGGGGTGGCCTTGCAAAGGCCTAGGTTGGGAGGTGATCCTCCATGGGCAACCAATTGATTTTTTAATAGATGGAACCTTGTTAAACACCTGTAGGAGTTATTATGTACTCATCTTTGTAATTAGTTTCCACTTCCAGACCTATGTTGATATTTAGAAGCCTTTTAAATTTGTGTTAAGTGCAAGGACACATTGTAAAGGTTGAACTTAATCTTCTTGATAGTAAAGTTAATAAAAGTATTCTTTCTTATAATATTTCAAAATTGATGTTGAGCTAATTAATTGAGAAGGTTATATTATTGTCTAGAAAGGTTTATTTTCAGTAGGATGGTTGAAATTCTCCATTGATACTCTAGTGTTCAAAGTAGAAATCTAAAGTTTGAAAACTTGAAAGGAAATAGATTAGATATATTGTAAAATTATATGCTCTTAGATTTAGATCAAATCTTTAAAGAATAAATTAGTAATCTCTATATGAGTGTCAAAGATGATTTCTTCTATTATTTATACAATGATGATGTTAAAATAATTTTCTTCAACTAATTGTATTTATGGGGCAAAATGTTAAATTAAAAGGAAAGTTTCATTGTCTTATGGATAAACGAGTATTTTAATGAGAAAATAGATTGTCGCATTAATAGGAAATTAGACTAAAGGTATTATTTCTTGAATATGCCCATCAAGGAGAATTAGATCAAAAGATAAGTTATGAAATGTCTAAAAATATTAATGAGAAAATATGGAAACATAATTTTAAACATTCTTAAGGCTATTCTATATGTACATAAATACAATAATAGGTAAATATGATAACTTGTATATATATCTATTATCAAAGATTGTATATATTAGATTCCATTATATTTAACTAGCTAGATAATGTTATCTAAAACAAAGTTATATATATATATATATATATATATATATATATAAAATAAACCCCATAAATTTATGTTCTATAATATTTTTAAAAATGTTTTCCAAAATAAATTTTAAAAAATCATATTAGTAAATATTTTGAGGGGAGAGGGGGGTAGGGATAGCAGGCCGAGCCCACCCCACCTTCAACTTCCCTTTTGGATGAGCCGACTGTGGCGAGCACAATGGAGCCGCCACAGGTTCCCCGTGGTGCCCACTGCAGCCACCACAGTGGAGCCACCAAGGTGATGCAACGGTGGGAGTCGCAGTGAAGCACCGAGCCACCAAGGTGATGCAACAGTGGGGGTCGCAGTGAAGCACCGCGCATGTACCTGGTTCCTGCACTGCCGCTCCCTCCTTTCTCCTACGCCCAACGCCCTTATCCCTCTGCCCTCAAGCATAGAGACACCCTCGGCTCCCCTCTTTTCCCCTCTCCTCTTCACGTGGCTTCCATTCCTTCCGCCGTGGTGAAATCAATCCGCCACCTCCCTCCGCCCTGTGGAAGTAGAGACGTCCGCCTTCCTCCACCAAAATCTACCGCCTTCAATCCATCTGCTCGGCCGCCATGAGCCTTCTTAGACCCTGCGTGCACTGTTTTTGAACCCTAATTCATCGTGGGGTTTAATTAAATAATAAAGATATAAATCAGACATAAAAAAAAACAAATTATTTTTATAAGGATTTAGGGTTAGTATTTAGGTTTATTTTGGATATTTAAATAAAATCTTTTTTTTGAGAGGATTTCAAATTATATTCAATCTAACTCATAGTTGCACATTTTGACTTTAGGAGTAGAAACCCCTAGAAGGCTTTTTTCTAAATTATTTGGATTAAATTAATTAAACAAGATTAGCATGTAAAGGGGATAAGAATTTAATTCATTATTAATAAGGTTGTCTTTTTGAAGGTTTTAACGTTAAAATATCAAATAAGTTTAAATTTGAATTAAGGTTTTAACGTTAGAATATCAAATAAGTTTAAATTTGAATTAAATTTATAATCAAGTGGGAATTAGTAATTATAGTGTCTTAAGGGGGTTAGGTGTTGTATTTTACCTTGAGTGTGGACTTATTTAAAGGGTTTAATTAAGAATTAATTATTAAAGTTATTCGAATTACATTAATTGTATTACTAAAACATTATTAGATTAATTCATAAGGATCTAGATTTGAATGTATAACTTGTTATAGGGTTTTAAATGAATTAATATTTTAATTTTAATTTATTAGTCAAATATTAATTCCTTAAGTTATCCTTTAAAATAGGATGCAATTGATTTAACATGTAAATCGGTTTGATAACAATAATATGTTTTAATAAGATTAATCTCTAGTTTTTTAAAAAAAAATAACACATTATTTTAAGTAATCATTTAAATATGGTAAACAAGTAATAATGATAATAATCAACTAAACACTAATGTAATTATCTTTATTGATCTATTAAATGTAGGTTATTTTAATAGGGTTATTATTATTTAGATTATTACTGAAACCTCGGTAACCCTAGTGCTAACTGTTGGAAATATTCAAGATTAACCAAGTTACTGAGAGGGGAGGGGTGAATCAGTAACACTTAAAACTTTAAAGTATTTCTGCACTTTTATATTCTTTAGCCATTCATTCATCTAATCTACTGCAA
>MU227058.1:1613553-1632914 GCA_018584345.1 Thuja plicata
TCACTCGGTAACCACTGGTGACTCGGTAGAAACTGACTTCTCGGTTGTCATCGACTGATGACTCGGTGACTACCATCTGCTCGGTAACTGCTGTTCTTCTCATATGCTCGGTGACTTCCTTACTGCTCGGTTTGAACTGTTTGATCGGTGAGCTTTGCTGAATGCTCGGTATAGGCTATGGGCTGAGTGATGAGCTCGGTAAGCATTCAAAACTGAATAAGTGTTTTCACTAAGTGCATTCACTGATGCCAAATGTATCATTATTCCAACACTAACTCTATCTTTTGAAGGCGTGTAGAGATCATTTGGATTAACTTAGTCAAATCTACTAGAACCTGTACAGGGTTCTTAAACTTGTAATCGTAAACCTAAACTAGTAGACAACTATAGTTCCGTACACGTATAAACATAGTTAACATTACATAATAGAAATTTTCGTAGGTGTGTTTTGCCCAACTTTTCGGCATGAAATTTTGGTATTAGAGCCATGTTTGCAACATTGGAACCTAAACCCACTATGTAACAACTAAAATATTGTCCTTTCATGTAGGATGCCTCCTATTATGTGATAGGGTCATAAGCATGGATGAGGTCCCCAGGGTACCCCCTCGCTTCATGAGGAGGAATGACCAGAGGTATAGGTTCTTGCGAGAAATCACGATCCTCCTCTCGAACCTCCTCTTAACCCGAATGTCGACATATTGATGGCACTACAGAATCTTGCATGCATCATTCTGGATAGGATGCCTCCAGTTGCACAACAAAATGTACAGTAGGATAGGGAAGGACTAGATTCCTTAGTCATAGAATGGAGTAGGAGTCCACCTCCTAGGTTTCTTGAGGAACAGACAGGGCATGAGATTGGTTCCATTAGGGGACTAGAGCCTCCACCCAGGATTGAGGCTCGAAGGTTTGAGAAAGCACCCGCAGATATAGGAGATCAAATTAGAGAGTTGATGCAGCTCCAGCCACCTTTATTTTTAGAGATACAGATATGATGGGAGCCAAGTCTTGGCTTCTAAGCCTCGAGAGGTGCTTTGGGTTGTGTTCCTATGAGATCAACCTTAAAACATGATTTTATATTCACCTACTTAGAGAGAGCGCGTCCACTTGGTGGAGACATGAGGAATTCAAGGGACACTTGGTCTTTAACACCCTTACTTGGGATGCCTTCCTCAATATTTTCAAAGCCAGATATCTCTCAGAACAATCTAGGCATCGTCGTATAGATGAGTTCCATGATCTCCAACAAGGGGGACTCTTGGTAGCTGAATATGAGGGCAAGTTTTTGGATCTCCTCCCTTATGTGGAGTATATGGGAGACGAGAAGTTGCAGGTCAACCGATTCATTAAAGGGTTGAATCCTACGATAGCAAGTAAGGTATGTATGGTACCGCCAAGAGACTTATGATTCATTATGGATAGAGCTTTGGTGGCCGAGGAGATAGAGGTCCATAAGATGCTAGGGATAGGTCTCAGAAACGTAATCCCACACCCCAAGTCAAAGGATATCAAAGACCCCCATGGAAGGGGAATCAGAGGTACTCTTTGGGGTCATTCAGGACCCCACAACCGCAACATCAACAACAGTCTTAGCAGAATGAGCGACATAGGCCACCACAAGTACAATAGGGCTCTAAGACCAGGAAGTGGCAGACACAGGGTCCTAAGAAGGACTAGAGACCACAAACACCTTACACACCTCCAACACGGACTCAATAATCTGCTTGGGGTGGGTACAATAATTTAATCCGCTTGGGGTGGGTATAACGGGTCCTCTAGAACCACAGGTTCATAGTACTCTAGACCTCCAGGTGTGTAGGTTAAGGCACATGGGCCATGTTACACTTGTAGTGCCATGGGGCACATAGTTAGAGAGTGTCCCCAAACTGCTAGTCAGCATGCAATGATGTCAGCACCCACTATTGGGGACATGGAAAAGTCCCACATAGTTTTTGTAGTGGTGGATAACCATCAGGCAGAGCACCAAGCCACTGTCATTGAGGCCACATGTAAGATCAGAGTGTTGGAAAGTTGACTCCCAGAGAATACATGACTTATTTTGTGTTGTCATTATGGCAACAAAGTCATATAAAGTTTTTTTCAAGTAAACTTGGAAGACAAAAATGACTAAGTATAGAAAACAGGGCAGACAGAGTTATGCAGTGATCAACACACCAGCGCACGTGCGAGTGATCGAATCAGGGTATGCACATTCACATATATGTTCTATGTTACGTGTACATACTAAGTCCAGACACGCATAGTACGAAATGACAGTATAGATAAGATATAGCAAGAACGATACTACTGCAGTTCAGAAGACAGAGCATGGAGCCGACTTATGTTTTGGATCAGCATATAATATTTTGTTGTGTAAAGGCCAACGCCTATGATAGTATGTTTGTAATCATTTCTTTATTATTGTAGTAAAAAAACTTAAGAAAATTTGTTTGGAAGCGTTGTATATTATGTTTTTGGGCTGACTATGGTCTTGTTTTGGGTCACGTCTATTCGGGCATGAACATATATATATATGTAATGATAAGTTATATTAGAAGTGTGGAAGAATATGCATAAGAGAGATATAGAAGAACAATATAGAGAAGTCAGTATGAGATAAAGCTCTTTAAGAGAGTAAGAGCATCAACGCATACACAGAACTGATCAGACATCAGTGTCATCACAGCAGCTCACTTTTGATATAGTGTATATCAACTATCAGAAGGTTGTAGCCTTCATCTTATTGAGCAGTGAGCTCTGGCAGTGAGCCATATACCTTTAACAGGATTTTGTAAAGATTCCTAACAAGGTCATTGTACTTGCATTGTAAAGACTGCTTCTAATAGGGCAAAGGAACTTTAATAGGTTCATTATACTAGTACAATATTTGTGGGTACTAATTCCCACCGGGATTTCCCTCTGATCAAGGTTTCCCCGTAATCATATCATGTGTTATGTGTTCTTGTGTTAAGCTTCATTGGATGTATGTTTGATTTATGTTTAAATTGCTGAAATATAATAAATCTAGACAAACACTGATTCACCCCCCCNTTCCCCCCCCCCCCCCCCGCCCCCTCCCTCTCAGTGTTTCTAACAATTGGTATAAGAGCTCTGGTCCTTTGAGAGAAAGGTTTAACCACTTGAGGAGATCATGGATTCAACAGAAGCTAAACATCTGAAAAAGAATCTTGAAGAAGCCCTTGAAGATCTAGACAAACCTAAGAAAGAAAATGAGGAACTTAAACTAAAAGTTGATGGCTCACAAATGCTTATCAAAAAGTTAAGAAAAGATTTGAAAGATTCCTCTACAAATGATTTGAGGAAAATGGTCAAGAAACTGAATGAAGAAAACTTATCTTTAAAGGATAAGATAGAAGAATTGAATGATTAGTTAACTGATAGCCTAACAGCTATTGAAGAGAAGAACAAAGAAAATAAACAGTTAGAAGAAGAACTCACACAAGCCAATATGAAAATCTTGGAATTGGAAAACATCAAGAATAAGATTGAATCTGAATTATCATGAGCAAAAGACAAGATTGATAAACTTCACACAAGTTTTGATTTAATTCAATCTTAGATTTATGCACAAAATCTAAAAGGTGACACCACTGGTATGGGATACAGTATATCTCAAATTGAGATCAATTCATTACAAGAAAGAAAGAAAGCTCAAACATAATCTACAGAAGAAAAGAAAAATGAGAATCATGAAGAGACTAAAGCAGGGCACAAGGCAGTCAACCGTACTTGCTATGACTGTAACAAACATGGTCACTTGGCAAGAGATTTTAAAGAGGTAAGACCTTTCAATTGTTATTGTTACTCCTGTAACAAGTTTGGCCACAGGGCTATACATTGCAGAACAAATCAAAGAAATCAGTCACAACAGAACCAAAGAAATATGAATCAACAAAATTAGAGAAATCAACCTCCAAGAAACTTGCAGAACATTATATGTCAGATATGAAATTACAATGGACACACAACCAAGTAGTGCAGCATGATAAATAATAACATCAGACCTCCTATCATTTGTCACTCATGTGAAAAGGCTAGACACATCTCAAGGTTCAGTAGATCCAGAATTCAAAAACAAGATAATCCTAAAAAGTCACTATTTGAAGAATTAGGAGAAGTCAAGTTTGTACAAGCAAAAGAAGATTCAGATAAAATATGGGTCAAAGTAAAGAAGGATAGTGATGAGAACAAGGTAGTAGATGCATCCATAGTGGACGCACCCTCTACTTCTAGATAGTTGACCTTCTTGGTCTTAGGGGGAGCTATTCTAGCTCTAAACCCCTGCACGGTTGGTATACTCACCTTCGAGTATGTGCCTTTGGATTTATGTTTATGATCATAATTTGTAGCAGTATGCATGCACGCATTGTCTATAATTCATTCTGAATAAAGTTTGGAACTCTCTGTGAAAACTATGTATAGTAGCAAGCATTAGATGCAGTAACCTTTATAAAAATCAGTGAATATTCGATCATCTTCACATTTGCATTTGAGATCACATAATTTGGAGAGCACAGGAGCACTGAGCATCAAAGCACTGAAGGATAACAGATTTGGTGGTTAAGTGAATGGATAGAAGTTGGAATAGAACCCTACCAATCACGTCGTTTCAATTTACCGCAAAACCCTACATAATCAAGCTATAAGTAAGTATGGCAACCCTAGTTGTATTTGACATTGCTAAAAGGAAGAGATTTGTCTTTAAGAAGCATCCATTCAAGTCTATATTAGATGATGTTGAAGGAGCATTCTCTAAGACTCCGCTAGGAGTCGTGCATGTGGAAGACATTTGCGCGTACATCTACTGCAAGAAGGAAAAAGTTGTAGACAACATCATAGCTACTCTTATGGGTTCAATGATGAAACCAGACTATTCATTCAAGGATGAATACATGCATCTCATTGATAACACTATCTTTGAGTATTCTAATGCACACAAATTCTACGAGCCAAAATAGGTTAAAATCTTGTTGAGCAGGATACATGACGACCTCTACTGGATTGGTGAAGTTCCTGTCTGCATTACTGCAGACCTAATCCATGACATGACTGGACTTCCTAAGACTAGACTAGTTCTTCCAACTGGTAAGGATGTTAAGAAACAGGTTGAGCAAGCATGCTTATCTAGGAGTGATAGGCACGGGATGACAGTTGATCCTGTTAAGGAAAATGAAATCAAGCTCCTCACTATGATACTTGGTTACAAGTTTCAGCAGGCAAGGAGACTAAATAGTGTGTCCGCAGCAACAGTTCTGGAAGCAATAAGGATGGTGAGAGATAACACTCAGTACAATCTCTGTGAACTATTGCGCACACAGTTGATTGAGAACATCAAGGCTATTAAGCTTGACAAGAGCAAGATATTCAGGTTTGGCTCTTTGATCATCTACCTATACTTCCACATTGTTGGTAAGGTTGCAAATATTTACCTAGACAGAAGCAAACCCACTTTGTCTCAAATTTCACTAAAGCCACATCGGAGAGCAGTGTGAGGGATTCTATGGACATGGACATCAAGACATTCAGGATCAAAATGTAGAAGAGGTTCAGATTATCTGAGAAAATAGTTGAGAAGTATAAGGAGACCATATGCTTCATGGTAGAGACTGACTGCACTTTCATGGAGGCAGTTGAGCCTAGAACCAAATGGATTCACCCACTTGGTTATGAAGTTGAGGAACATGTGTTGGAAGGATATGCACAAGTTCTTTTGTCTGCGCCCAAAGATCCTAATGAGCCTAGATGAGGAACTTATAGAGAGAAGAAAAATGAAGTCGATTCTATCCTATACAGTGTTGATAACAAAAGGAAGGCATCTAGAATTACATCTAGCATCCTAAAAGTTCATGGGGTCACACAAGAAGACCTAGATAAAGAAAAGGAAGCCAAGATTGCAAAAGAACTTGAGCAAACTTCTGCACAAGTCAAAATAGAGAAGTCTGATGACATCCAGAAGAAGAAGAAGAAGAATGAAGAGAGCACTTCTGCAGCCTCTACCACCATTGATCTGGAATCCTCTCCACCTTCTGTACCAAGCAAGAAGTCTAGAGGAAGGAAGGAAGTGCCCACTAGTCACCCATCCTCAAGAATAACTCGGAGCACAGTAAGAAATACTCAAGCTCATCCTGAGGTAGGATTCATACCTAGTCTTAATGTCTTAAGGAATAGGATTGTTAATGAAGGAAGACTAGATACAATTACAAAGGTTTATGACAAGTATCAGGAGATAGATAAATCTGAGATACATTCTATGATCATCTCTCACATGATTAAGTTTAAAAAGTTAGTTCTAGAACTTAAAACAGTGATACCAAACAAATTATGGAACATTCTAGAGATAATGAAAAGACATGCAATTGAGGAAGATATGAGGAATAGAGAAAAAAAATTGGATAATCTTCTCCCTATTTGTGCATATGATGAGAAGGAAATTCTATTAGATTTGGTAAAGCCTCATCTCAGAACCAAGACAAGGACTCTTTATATTATGAACAAAGAGTATGAGTTAGTTGGGAAAGAGACTGAAAAATATTTTGCACAAGTGTTTATGGATAGACACATGTATCCATCAACATCACCTACAACAAAGATAACTCCAGTTCCTCCCAAATAGGTTACAAAACTAGTGATTTAGAATGCACCTAAGACAGGTCTACAGGTTTCAGAGCCTTCAGTTTCAATAGCCTCTGATACAACAAAAGATTTAGGAGATACTATAGTGATTGATGATATCAAAATATCCATGACCACCTTTGACAATGATATGGACAAAGTTGAAAAAGCATTTGTAAGAACTGAGGAGGTGTGCACTAATGACACATCTTTACAACAAGATGAAGTTCCCTCTACAGATCCAACAGACTTGAATAAAGAGGAAGATAATCAAAATTATGAAACACCAGTCATGGAGATCCTAGTAAAAAGTGAATGCATGGATACTAGTCAAAATACTATATTCACACCACCGATTCAACCATCTACTTCATTGTTTTCAAGCTTAACTCCTGACTCAGCAAGTCTAGATGCATGGGGAGAAGAAGATTTGATCAAGATTAGCGTCATATCTATGGAAAAATTCAAAGAGAAACAAGTTATGAGAAACCCTCTCTTTTTGGAATCAGTGAACATTCTAAATGATCTAGTGCCTGCAGACAAGAAAGTAGCTAAAATTTAGTCAGTTGATGATGTAGACAGCATCCTAACAAGCTTCAAATCACATTTTACAAGCTTAGTAGACTCAGCTACTAGAATTGTAGAAGATGAGTATAAAAAGGAAAGATTAAATGAACTGGTAAAGAATTTTACCTTAGATTTAAACTCATTAAAGATTGGTCAGTCTATGTTGAAAGAGTTGGAAGCTAAAGGCATAAATGTAATAGAAAATTGCATGGACAGAGTGAAATTCACCTCTAAACATATAAAAAATATAGAAGAGGCAGATATCTTGGTTGACATTGTTACAAAATCAGTTGAAACATCCATGCAAGACATGAACATCTGCAACAATATCTATCAAGGTCAATTGGACAAGATTGAAAAGGCAAAGTTTGAGATCAATAAGATAAGAATCAGGCAGACTCAACTGAGAAATGCACTAGCGCCCTCCTTAGCAGTTCTGGATGAGAACATCAAACAGATTGATGCAACTATTGTCATGTATGAGCAAGGTCCCTACATGGATCTGATAAAAATAGAGAAGCTCACATATGATCTATGCGCCCATCTCCATATAGTTGATGCAATGAAGGCATTTTGGCAGAAAGAGATCAAGTCTCTTCAGATTGTATATCCAAATGTATACATGGAGTAAGTATCTAGAGACTTACAAGTTTTTGGATACCTTTTTCATTAATGTCAAAGGGGGAGTAATGTATATAAAGAATAAGTGTATATATGGGGAGTAGTGTATGATTATGTTAAAAAGATATAATGATATATAGTTCTTTTTGTGTTAAGTCAATTTTGAGTAACTTGGTCACATTTCTTTGTTGCCATTAATGAAAAAGGGTGATATTGTTGGCAAGTTGACTTCTAGAGAATACATGACTTATTTTGTGTTGTCATTATGGCAACAAAGTCATATAAATTTTTTGTCAAGTAAACTTGGAAGACAAAAATGACTAAGTATAGAAAATAGGGCAGACAGAGTTATGCAGGGATCAACACACCAGCGCATGTACGAGCAATCAAATCAGGATATGCGCGTACACATATATGTTCTATGTTACATGTACATACTAAGTCGAGACACACATGGTATGGAATGACAGTACGGATAAGTTACATCAAGAACAATACTACTACAGTTCAGAAGATAGAGCATGGAGCTGACTTATGTTTTGGATCAGCGTATAATATTTTGTTGTGTAAATGCCAAGCGCCTATGATAGTATGTTTGTAATCATGTCTTTATTATTTTAGTAAACACGCTTAAGCAAATTTTTTTGGAAGCATTTTGTATTATGTTTTTGGGACGAATATGGTCTTGTTTTGGGTCTCGTCTATTCAGGCATGAACATATATATATGTAATGATAAGTTATATTAGAAGTGTGGAAGAATATGCATAAGAGAGATATAGAAGAACAATATAGAGAAGGCAGTATGAGATAAATATCTTTAGGAGAGTAAGAGCATCAACGCATACACGGAACTGATCAGACAGTAGTGTCATTATAGCAGTTCACTTTTGATATGGTGTATATCAACTATCAGAAGGTTGTAGCCTTCATCTTATTGAGTAGTGAGCTCTGGCAGTGAGCCATATACCTTTAACAGGTTTTTGTAAAGACTCCTAACATGATCATTGTACTTTCATTGTAAAGACTACTTTTAAAATGGAAAAGGAACTTTAACAGGTTCATTATACTAGTACAATATTTGTGGGTACTAATTCCCACTGGGGTTTTCCTCTGATCAAGGTTTCCCCGTAATCATATAATGTGTTATGTGTTCTTGTGTTAAGCTTCATTGGATGTATATTTGATTTATGTTTAAATCACTAAAATATAATAAATAGACAAACATTGATTCACCCCTCCCCCCTCTCAGTGTTTCTAACACAAAGGTAGTGATGTTTCTATTTTATTTGATATGGGAGATACTGACTCCTTTGTTTCTCCATCAGTTGTGGAGTGTTGTGGGCTAGTGGAAGCTAGGTAAGATGTTTTATGGGAGGTTGAGTTAGCCTTATGAGATAGAGTTTCTATTACCTCAATGGTTAGAGATTTCCTAATTTAGATTGGTGGCTTAACCACCATAACAGATCTTAGAGTTACTCCTATTGGATCCTATGGTCTAGCACTTGGCATGGATTGGCTAGCTTCCCACAAGGCCATGTTAGATTTTCATCAGAAGAGGATAAAAATGTATGGATTATGATGGCATTGCTACAATAATCTTATGATTCCCAAGACCTGTATCCCTCCATTTGATTTATGCTATATAGCTTAAGAGATGCATGCGAAAGGGATGCAAGTTATATGTTATCACCATCAACAATAGAGACAATGAAGTAGAGAAGGATGCCTCACTTGATGGCCATCGCATATTGTAGGAGTATGCAGATGTGTTTCCTTCAGAGCTACCTGCTATGCCTCCTCATAGGGAAGTTGACTTCCATATATATCTTTTACCATGAGAAAATCTAGTTTCTGGAGTACATTATAGGATGACCACTAATGAGCTTAATGAGCTCAAGATACAGCTTGAGGAACTATTAGAGAAAGGATACATTCATCCTAGTGTTTCTCCTTGGGGTGCATCAGTGATCTTCATGAAGAAGAAGGATGGATCTCTTAGGTTGTGTATGGATTACTGCCAGTTGATTAAAGTAACCATCAACAATCAGTATTCACTTCTTAGGATTGATGATCTATTTGATCAAATATAGGGAGCCTGAGTGTTCTCAAACATAGACCTCAAGTCGCGATACCACCAATTGAGGATAGTGGATAGTAATATCCACAAGACCGCATTCACGAGTCTCATGAATGGAGTATTCTGTACATTCCTTGACAAGTTTTTTGTGGTTTTTATCGATGATATTCTAATCTATTCTAAGGATGAGAAAGAGCATGGAGAGCACCTGAGAAAAGTCTTACACTTCTTAAGGGACAATCAACTATTCGATAGTTTGTCAAAGTGTGCATTTTCCAGACCAGAGATCAAGTATTTGGGGCATGTGATATCTAGTGATGGGATCTTAGTAGACCCATCAAAGATAGATGCCATTATGTATTAGCCAACACCTAACACTGTGACTGAGGTGAGAAGTTTCATGGGTCTAGCTAGTTACTATAGATGGTTCATTGAAGGGTTCTCTCAAGTGGAACACCACATCACTTCCCTTTAGAAAAAGGGAAAGAAGTTTGAGTGGACTGAGAAGTGTGATAGAGCATTCTAGGAGCTCAAGAGAGAACTTACTAGTGCACCCATTCTTGTTGTGCCAGAGCCTTTAGCAGACTTTGTGGTTTGCACAGATGCTTCTTTGGATGGTTTAGGAGCAGTTCTTATGCAGGGTGGATGAGATATAGCCTATGAGTCTAGGAAACTAAAGACTCACAAGCTCAACTACCCTACCCATGATCTTGATCTTGAAATAATGGTGCATGCCTTAGTAATATGACAACATTTCCTCTTAGGACATCAGTTTGAGCTTCATTCAGGCCATCATAGTCTTCAGTACATCTTCACTCAGCCAAACCTTAATGCTCGACAAAGGAAATGGAAGGAGTTCCTATGAAAATATGATTTGATGTCAATTACATCAAGGGGAAAGAGAACGTAGTCAGAGATGCCTCGAGTAGGAGATAACATGATCTTTATTCTATGACCACAAGGACGGATTTGAGAGATTGCATTCTTCATCACTTACATTAGGATGATATATATGCATAAGTTTGTGAGTTGATTTGATCTTAGAGACCCCTTGAGGGGAAGTTTCCAAAGTGTACATTGGAGTCTGTTGGACTCTTACATCATAGAGGACGCATCTATATACCTTCTTTCAGAGGATTGCATGAGTTTGTGATGCTAGAGGCTCATAGAGCCCCTTATGCAGCGCATCCCAGAGTTAAGAAGATGCATGCCGATTTGAGATAGTTGTACCATTGGACAAGCATGAGATTGCAGATTTATGAGGTGGTAGCTAGGTGCCTAGAATGTCAGAGGGTGAAAGAGGAACATCGTCACCCAGGTGGTCTTCTTCAGCCTCATGAGATACCAGTGTGGAAGTAGGACACCATTTCTATGGACTTCATAGTTGGTCTTCCTATGTCATCTCACTGACATGATGCTATCATGGTGATAGAGAAAATGTTTGCCAAAGTGGCTCACTTTTCATCCATGCGTACTACCTTTACTACACCATCAATTGTACAGGTGTTCTTGCAAGATATTGTCAGACTTCATGGCATAACTCGTAAGATCATCTTAGATAGAGATTCTCTCTTCACTGCACCCTTTTGGAGATAACTTCAGACAGCTATGGGCACTAGGCTCAATTTTAGTATAGCCTACCACCCTGAGATAGATGGATAGACCGAAAGGGTTAATCAGGTGTTACAAGATATGCTACACATGTATGTGATGGACCATCACACCTGGTGGGAGGAATACCTACACCTAGTGGAGTTTACCTATAACAACAAGCACTATACATCCTTGGGTACGCCTCCCTACCAGGCTATTTATGGTAGACCCTGTAGGACCCCACTCACTTGGGATATATACAATAGTACATTTCACCCCTATTTTTGACCTAAATTATCAACAATGCATTATATTTATTTTTCTTGGTTGGATTATGGAAGGAAAATTTTGATTTTTTTTAAGTAATGCCTGTGTTCATCGAAATTCCAATGAACACCCTTGTTAGTCAGAATTCTGATGAACATGGGCATTACTTAAAAAAAGAAAGATACCTCTTCATTATGTTTCATTATGCACAATAGTCAGAGACCACAGAGGGCATGAAGGGAGGAAGAAGTGAGGGCACGAAGGCTGGTGAGGGCTCACAGGTAAGATTTGTTGATCCACCCCTATTCCCAGTATGATCGATGCAGCCCTACTCCCTCTCCTCCTTTTCAAGATGTAAAAAATGAATCATCTGATATCTGGTGGTAGATATATTGTGAAGGCTCCTATATTGGTATATGATGTACGCATAAATTATATTGATCTCTTTCCACACACTAATGCAACTGAAAATGATATCAATGAATCTAAAAAGAAATAGAAATTTAATAAAATGTCAAATGTCATAAAATCTCCATGGTAGGAATGTCTTTATTGATTCTAAACTTAAATTTCTATGCACATGGATTGATGTGGTTCAGTGAAAAAATTGGGAATCGATTGGTGCCATGAGTTGTTGTGAAGGTCGATCTCTCGGGGAGACACAAAGAATATCTAATCCTTTTACTTCAGAATTTGAAAGATGGAGTTGGCTTTCTTCAGATGCTAAAGAATAGAGTTTGCTCTTGCATATGATAATAAGGTCAGAACTACTTTCCTTCTTGGTCCAGTACTAATTAAAGGTTAGATATGAATGTATTTGCAACTGCACAATCTGCAGTGATTTCATTGAAGTATTTTTCATTTTAGGTTAGATCTCTGTTCAATGCAATTATTGTTACCAAACTGAATAGTTGGATGATTTCAGAGTATTGATCCTTTTTTTTTTTAAGTGTGGTGAATTCATGATATGATATTTTCATATATTTCTTTAATCCTTAGTAAAGCAACATGAGCCGAAAGTTATCATTCACTCTTGAAACTGATACTGGAATTACACTTTCATGACAATTATTTGACAAAATGCATAAGGGAAAACAATTGAATTTTGGTGAAGAATGGTAAGATATCTTACAGTAGTATGAATGTATAGTGCCATGGATTTTCTATATCTATTTGCATTTTCAGAAGATCACCGCAATCTGAAGCTTATAACATAACTAATTTGTAGCATCGTTGATTATCAATTGGTTGTGTAATGCAAATTTCAATTGAATATGATGGCCTTGCAAAAATGAATGTTCTTTGAAAAAAATGCAAACTAGAAACATAATAGCCTACAAATCAAACCTAATCAGATGTGTGCTATATATTTGACAAAATGAGTAAGGAAAAGAGTTCACATGTTTGGTTAAGACAAGTGGGAATTAGTTTGATGCCTCTCAAAGATATCATGTGAACTCTTTGATATAATTCTCGAGAAATAAAGTTGAAGATAAATGCAAAACATTTATGACAACATTACAATTAGGTTGAAAGAGTTTGGAAGCTCATTCACCTAAGGCATTCCCACCCCTATCTTTGCCAACACAAAAATATCAATGTTGTCCACTAGGAAATATTCCTTGCAAACCTCCCTTAATAGAAGCATAATTTCCACTTCCTTTGTAGATGTCATAGACTTTACTACAAAGAGCTCATCATTAGGGTTGTTGATGGACATAATAAATCTGCCAAAAATAGATAAGTTGTGAATAAATTACTTTGAAAAATGAAAAGGGTCTCAATGTTCTAGGCCTCTAATGGAAGATCATTTTAAACTAGTAAATATATTTGACTTAATTGTGAAATTCAATGAATTATTTATTCAACAAAGACCTAAGGGTCATTGGGCTATGGAGATTTGTGATCCAATTAAAGCAACTCAATTTTGGTTAGTGATATTCACAAGGGAAGAAGATGCATCCAAAACCTATAGTTAGTTATCAAAATTATTGCAAAGATGCATAATGAATGCAAGAAACCACAAATCGATGAATGAAAAATAGTTAAAATCTAATGGTGGGGATATTTTCTACCATCTTGCATCCCCTTTAGGATAACTTGTGCCCTTGATGTTCAAAATCAATTGATATACCTCATATAGGGAACACGTGAATTGGGGAGTGAAAAATATTTAAAAGGGAAACCCAAAGCAAAGATATATCTTCTTATTATACATACCCCATAAAAATCATTCCTCTATCTTATATTCTTTGGCCTCAATGCCACATCAGAAATAAGAAAATAAAAATTAGTTTATTTTCTTTATACAATTGTAATGTCCCTCTTTAAAATACAACCTAGACTAAACTCTCCACATAATATGGTAATCTTATTCGAGGATTTCAAGTGTATATCAGTGAATTTAGTTTAAAATATTCTTAAACATTGAATATTTTATAAAGACAATTTGAAAATGAATGCAACTATAGGACAAAGGAAAACTTATACTTTAGTTGTTGCTAATTTGAAACGTTGCACTACCCCTGAAACTATAATATGTATGTTGGTGGATTAATGTGATACATATTGCACTCATGGTTGCAAATGTCAGCTACCCTTAGATAGAGTGACGAGTTTTACTAGTATATATTTATGCATAGAAGAATTTTCTTATTTAATTAATAAAAACCAAAATAAATATAAGTTAGAATCACTGTAAGTGTTCACTAAAATTAATATTGTGATAAAATTTTAAGTTGTTGGATTTAAAATTATTATATTTAAAAATATATATATTATAAGTGTTTTTTTTATAAATTAATGTTAGTTGATTTTAAAAATTGGCAATTTATATTATTTGAGTATAATTCAAGATTATTTAATCTATTACAATCGTTAAGTCAATTTTTATTGGTTTTTGATGCATAGGGTTTTGCACTTTTTACCATGTAAATGTTGCGTATTTTTTTGAAATCATTGTCTTTTATAATGTCATTGCATTAAATTGAACATTACGACCTATTTGTAGGCCCTCTATGGTGAAGTGATCTAAAGTCAAAAGTGGGCCTGACAAATGGATTCATTACCATAGCTTCACAATGTACAAATCCCCTTTACCACAACTTGCAAATATGATATCTTCACGATATACCAATCTCTAATAATGGGTGATGTGAAAATAGTTTATTCTTAAGAGTTAAGTGTGAAACTTGATCGTGACATAAGAAGTTTCTAATCTGCAACTGTAGGTTCTACATTATGTAAATTTGAGATTAGTGCACAAAATTCTATTTGAGTAGGTTTGTCCCCAATTTGACAAATAAAATCTAGTGTTATAACTATTGTGAAGTTGTACCATAGTGTTCCCCCATAGGAATTTGATGCATATGTTGAAATGTCTATGATTAGAAATAGCTGGCCCAAGTCACCAAAGTGATTGATTAAGCATCTACCAGATGGGATGTGGTTGTGGTTAGGGAATGCTTCTCACAACCTTAAAAATATACCTCCACTTTTGTAAATTGTTATAATTAACAGCTCTACAAACACACATATTTTTTGAGAAGCCACATACCTAAACATTAATAGGACTGCACCTTCCATAATTCATTTCAAATTTCACATTTATGCTCATCCCATATCTCTTTAGTGTACCCATTGCACACCAAGGTGTGATTGCTAGTATTTTATTTATAGAGTCAGTTGTGCTAAGCTCTGAAATAAATGTATTGACCACTACGCCAAATATGAAGGACTGTCTAATATATTTTTAGTTCAAGGTCACCAATGAATACTTGTAATGTATGTTTCATTAAAAATGTTTATTGTTGATGGTGAAGTGGTGAAAATCCAAAATTATGAGTGTCGTAATTTAGTCAGTACAAAATAAATGTTTCTTGGACATGGAGTATGGCCCGCCCTTAGATCATAACTAGATATGGTAAGTCATATATATAAGGAAATCATGTAGAATAATGATGAAGAACAAAATGAAAAAAAATTATTAATTTGGACAAAGATGATAGAAAATTATATGAATTTTAATATTAGTATAGTTTTACCTTCTTTTTTATCTAACAATTTGAAATCGTATAAGAATTTTTTACTAGACTATGAAGACTAATACTTAATCACAAAAAGAGGTATTTCATACTATAACGAGTGTGGATATTGATAGTAGTATAGTTCTATGTTCTTTTTCATCTAAGAATTTTAAATTATATAATAAATTTGGACGAGACTATAAACGCTAATAGTTGTTCTTAAGGATAGACATTTCACACTATAATGAGTGTGGGAAGATTTTATTAGCAAGGGATATTAGGATATTACAGCAAGATCAATAAATTAAAAAATCTAAGAGTTTAAAATTGTATAAGAAATTTGTCCTCGATTATGAAGACTCGTACTTGTTCTTAAAGAGAGACATTTCACACTATAATAAGCATGGGGAGATTTTGTTAGTAGGGGATATTAGGATATTATACAAGAACAAAAGAGAAACAAAGTAATATTATATAAAATAATAAAATCTAGATATGAATCCTCTTTGGGTGGCATTTGAAGAAAATCAATAATACATAGAAGACAAATGAGCCAAAATTTTAAGAAGTAATGAAGAGTTAGATATGAATCCTTTATGGATGTAAAAACATCGTTAGCAAAGGACAAAAGACTTGAAAGATGCATAAGGGATGTACAAATTCCCAAAAATTTAAGATATTGGCAAATCATTCTATGCATAATAGTATGCTCTGCTACATTAAATTTCAACTACTTCACACCTACAAAAGTCATGAAAGAAAGGGAATTCGCCAAAAAAAAAAGAGTATGAGTAATATTTACATAAAGTATGAGTATTGACCTACCACTGATTGGGATTTGTGTGGAATGGGTCTGAGTCTTTCTATAATAATGAAAACTTCTGCCAATTTAGGGAAAATTAAGGGAACAATAATTATTGATTTTGGTAATCCTTGTTTGTTGTCCTTTCTTTTGAGTTCTCTTGAAATCTTCTATAATTTCATGTTAGCCCTAGAAAATTGCCTCTAAAACTATACTTTTCCCTGTTAAGACAAGATAATTGTCTCCCTCCTTCCATAGAGGTGCAAATCTCTCCCCCCTCCATCCATGGCAGTGCAATATTTTGAATAATAAACAATGCCTCTAAAGAATTTATTTTACACAGGAGGCAAACTTGGGTTATTGATTTCATGCATATGATACGGTTGGATGTTATAGGAATTGTTTGTCCACAATTCTTAAATTTGAGATTATTTATAGAAGCTATGTTCAATAATATTTTCATAGGCTATAACAATTCTCTAGTTATTTTGGCGGTTGTCAAACACTCTACTTTTATTGAGGAGAGAGTCGGTATTGATGGTTTCCTAGGTTTTCAAAAAGATAATTATTAATCATGGGTGCATTAGGAAATCAGGAGGTTTTTAAATCTTTCATGCCCTTTCCACAATTTAAATTTGAATATTTGACTAATGTGAATTTGTTGTTTTGGAGTGTTTGAACTTGTAGTTTTGAGTTCCCTTTTAAGAAATCATAGAAACTCTTTCTTTTCTATTCATTTATTTTCTCTATGTCGTTGATGAATCTAGAAAAGACTGTAACAAAAAAAGAAATATCTAGTTTCATTCTTACATAAATCAAACATCCAACAAGTTATTTGTACTGAGTTGTTTTGACAGATTTCTAGTTTAACATTCCAAATCTTCTTAGCACTTCACAGACTTCACAATTTTTTTTTTGTGGAATAAGGATATACTTGGATTTCTAAGGCACTTTGATGTATCCAAATAGTAATGAAGGTATCCCAAGTCAATCATTTCAAGCCCCCTTTTCAAATTTTCTTCCACAATTGCAATGTATCTTTCAAAGTTACAAATTATGAATAGGTCATCCATGTAAACAACCAAGTATACTACCATCTTAACATTTTTTAACAAAAATAATTGCATCATAAAATTAAAATGCTTCAAATTCATCTTTAGAGAGTGTTTGGAGAGTTTTTCATACCATGGTTTTGCATTTTGCTTCAAACCATATAGTTAAATCTAATTCCTCCCTAAGCTTAGTTTTACATTCGCAGACAACTTAGCATAAGAAAGAAAATGTATGTGTGTGAAGGAGACCCCCTTCCCTAGGTGTATAAGAGACCACATTCTTACAAGGATTCAATTTTCCCACACCCAAAATCCTCTTTTCTGAACACTCATATTTTGCGTTATCCACTAGTAGAATTTGGGCAATAAATGACTAGGTGACTAAAACTTTTAGTCACATGACTAAAAATTTTAGTCACGTGACTAAAACTGATCATGTTCTACCAATTTCTTCCAATTCAAAAATATAAATGACTAAATAAATGACCAATTTTGTCAACGGGTAAAATCACAACTAAAATGACTAAATAAATAACTAAATAAATGATCAATTTGGTCATCGGGTAAAATGACCAAATAAATGACTAAATAAAGGACCAAATATTTCAGTTTAGGTACCTAAAATGAACCTCACATTTCAATTTTGTGCTCTTAATTAAATAAACTTCACCTATTTTAGGATTCAATGCAAGGCTAATTGATTGGTTTTCAGCTTTCAATTCGTTTCAAGTTCACAATCTAGCCTAAGTAGGAGTCTTAATTGATTCAATTTGTCAAATATCTATGATTAAGTGGAAAATGAATTTAAAATGAACATGCACACTTGTTTTAGGAGCCTAAAATGAACATCAAACTATTTTAGGGTTTGTTGGTTATCTTCTTGGTTAATATGTTGCAAAATCAATCGAATCTGCACAAAGGACAATTAGGGGTTATGAAATTGGTGTCAATTCACTTAAATCATTCCTTAATGACATAAAATGAATTCTAATTTCATGAATATTAAGTCCTAAATGGTTAGTTTTTTCAAAAGTCTTCAATTTTGCAATTTTTTAGTCCATTCTAGGTCTCTGATGACAAGTTGCACACTTGGCCAGGCTTCCTACGAACTTGGATAGGTTCTGTGAACTTGGTCCTCTCTTCCCATGAAATTGTTCCTCTGTTCTATGCAGTTGGTTTTTATTCCTGCGCAATTGGTTAATTTGGTTATTTTGATGATATTTTTTGAGATTTTACATTCCCAATCCTGTTTCTGCACTTGATATGTATGATTTCCATGTTACTGATGATCTATACAACATTTTGAAAATCGCGGGATAAAGAATGAATTTTAAACTACTAATTATGTATTTGATGTAGGACACTTCACAAAGACCTTGTGTGTCTTCCTAAAACTTTCATGTCTTCTTTAACACACTGAAAGGATGATCACCATTATAAGAACTTCTCAAAGGAGAAGATATAAATATCTAAAATACATTGGAAAAATGTATTTGTTTAATCATTGAACATATTTAATTCATAATCCCTCCTCTCTTTTTTTGTAATCATACAAATTTTATTCTACCTTACCAATGGAAATTTCAAAGGATTACCAAATCATTTTAAAATAGTCTCATGTAATATAATTAATTTACAGATCTAGCAACCCTTTAAAAAATTGGGAATTATTTTCAAGATTTTCTCCACCATGTAAATGCTTTTGAAGGGAGCTTCATGA
>MU227058.1:1632964-1657331 GCA_018584345.1 Thuja plicata
TCTTTGGTTTCAAACCCTTGTTAGAATTGTATTGTCCTTATAAATTATAAGTATGTACAATTTTGGTCCTTTGCTAGGCCCCATTTTAGTGCCCAAGGCTTCCATGAATCATTGACCTTTTTCTATGTATTTAGTTAATAAATATTTAAATATATATCTTCTATTAACTTCACTTATATGTGGACCATTAATTTTATGCAAAAACAAATTACAATAAATTAAACTTATTATGATTGCGGGATAGAAAATTAAAAATAATGTTAATTGATTTTAGAATTTAATTAACACACAAACTTCATTATAACAGTTAAGTTTTATGGGCTAATAATTATTAGAAATCCATTACCAAGGTGTAATTGCCAATAATTATTATAAATAAAAATAGATATTATCATTAATTAAAACTAAAGAAAAAACATGCATGCTATATTATCATTATTATCTTTAATTAAAACTAAAGAAAAAATATGCATGCTATATTATCATTATTATCTTTATTTAAAAATAAAGAAAAAACATGCATGCTTTTTCATTTACGCGGTAAGAGGTAGAGGAAGGCGGGAGGGATTTCATCACTAAATTTGATGGACTATCAATCCTTCATTTGGGTTCTATCTAGGTCTTGCAGGTAACAAATAGGAAGCAAATTCTGGCTCTGGCTTGATCTCAGGAGGAGTTCCATCAACGTCAGGACCTACAAAAGGGATTTTGTAGTTTGCCCTTCTAATTTCTTTGCAGAAAATGATGAGTAAGTTTTCCCTTCTACTTTCTTTGCAACAAATGATGAGTAGTTTTCCATATTCACATCTTTTGATCCCAGTTACCTTTCTTATGAATGCATTCTCCATGACACATCTTTATGCATCATGTCTTCTATTCCATTTGGTCTCTCTAATCTTCCAAACTTGGACTGCAAATGAACCCTATGGAGAATTTTTGATGATCTCTTCAATGACAATGTATGATATTTGTCTCTGTTTCATGTTAGACCATTTATTTACTATTGATGATTATCTCTGCTATGATGATTGTGGCTTGCATTTTTTAAATAGTCTCTTACTGGCTCCACTTTCCTGGCACTATTCTTCATTTTTCTTTTGATCTCTTTTATTGGTTTTTTCACATCTCTATGAATTTACATTTTAATTTTCTTTATACCTTTGTAAACAATGACTTGACGATTGAATGCCATTGTTATCCCTTTGACAGTATTACTACTGCAACAGAATTTTGACTGTTTTCATGTATTAAAACAATAATCATTTTTTTCAACTTTTGGAGATTAGCTACTCTTTATACGGTCAAATCCATTATTTTTTTCTTATAGATCTGATCTATAGTTCCCTTATGTTCTTTCTAATCAGTGACATTTTTGCTTGATCCTTACTATTTTTCTTGTTTCATCATAATTTATAACATATATCACTCATTTTAGTAATCAATGTTCCTTGATTTTTAAAATTTAAGTATTCCAACTATTACCATTTCCATTGACATCTGCTTTTCAACTTTGATTATCATTGTTAAAAAACTTATCTCTACATTTTATGATAGTCATGTGAATGTTTTGATATATTTTGATGTCAACTTTGATTATCATTATTAAAAAACTTATCTCCATTGCAATTAGAAAGCATGAAAAAATTAATCTTGAAAGTCACTCAATAGCCATTCTTTGAACAATGATTAAGAAATGGACTTTTCATGAACTTTCTTGATAGATGCATATACCCACACATGGAAACATATCAAATGACATTTCTTTCAAGCATTTTGTAAAAAATTTCATGTGCCAATCACATTTGGTTGAAGGTTTCTAAAGCCTTTTCAGGAAATCCATTTTGTGCATATCTTGCAATCATTGAATTCCATGATATGACATCTCTTTGAGGCATTTTTTCAAATAGTCTATGTGCCTTGACTATAATTCTTCATTTTTTATACATGTCTAGTAGAGAATTTCCAACTATAACGTCTAACATAAATAGTCTTTCCATTATGATTTGATGGATGCATATACCATGTTCCAAAGCTCTGATTTTGGCACAAACAGGAAGGATGCTAGCTAAGGTTGTAGAAATTTCTTTTTCACCAGCCAATTGCATTTGGTTGAAATCTTCTAATGCCTTTTCAACAAACCCATTTTGTGCATATCTTGCAATCATTGTATTCCATGAGATGAAATAGCATTCTGTCAAAACACTCGACGTGCCTTGTCTATGCTTCCACATTTTGCATACATATCAACAATAGCATTTCCAAATATACCATTTGATAAAAATCTCGCTTCTATTATCCATTGATGGATATCTTTACCTTGTTGTGAATCTCCCATTTTGGAATAGGAAGGGAGGATGCTGGCAAAGGTTGTTGAATTTGGCTTTACTCCTACCAATTGCATTCACTAGAAATTTTTTAAAGCCTTTTCAACAAATCCATTTTTTGAATATCACAAAATCGTTACAGTCCATGAAACCACATTTCTTTGAGACATTTTTTTAAAAAAAATTACATGCCTTATCAGTGCTCCCGCATTTTGAATACATGTCTACTAGGGATGTTGCAGCTACAAAATTTGACAAATGTATACTGGATTACTAATCAGATTATTCTATCATCAGATTTAGAAACACATTTTTGAGAATTTATTGCATTGAGTTGGCTATATGTTTCATATGCAAACTAGTTCACAATTTTGTATGTCTCATTAATAATTGAGGTGAACGGTAAAATTTGACCTATGTAGAAGCAAATGTTCTATATTTGGAGAGTCCTGGAGGAGTTGGATTTTCTTATTCTAGTGAACGTACTTATAGTAGCCTTATAAGTGGAGCCACCAACCTATCTATACAACTAATCCTCTATAGTTGGTTGGATTCCCTCCTAAGTTCATGACTTCTGTCCTCCCAAGTGCTATTAAAATCCTCACCTTTTTCATCCTAGCACTACTTATATCCTTAGCTAAATCCTTCTATGATGAAGCGCCTTTAGCATCATAGATTCCAATCCCATAACCAACATTGAGAACACTGTCATATCTGATCTTCTCTCTATTGTACAATGTCTCTCTTGTTTCTTCCAACCCTAGCATTTTTTGCACCGACATGTTTTCCAAAGCCACAACATCTATTTCCTGGCCCAAGTGTTTCTTTTTCCTTTTTCTCTCTCTTTTACCAACAAGACAATACTATCTCCATTCTTTACAATGATGAACATGATTGTCTCTATAATAGCTTAAGTGTGTTTCCCTCCTATCCCATTTGTGTCAATGTGAAAAGATAAAGCTACTTAGTGTAGATATAAGTTGTTTCTATCTAGTAGCAGAGGGAATAGAGAAAGTTACAGAGACAAAACTAAAGAGATTTAGCAGGTAGGCCAAACCCTTTCCAACTTTGATGTATACTAATCATGATATAGTATAGTTGATCAAGGATTTTAAAGTTGACATACTAGGCTTGTTCATGTCATATATGAAATATATAGCACTAGAAGTATATTTACCAAAGAAAATAGAGTAGTATTCCCTGGGGTTGTGAGTTTGGTGATATACTTAATAAGTTTAGGCCTTCAAAAACCTCATCTTTTCACTGCTAGCAATAGAAGTACATGTCTATGGATAGAATCCACCATTTGGAGACAAAATGGGTAATTATAAAATAAAGGATATAGGCATGGTCATGCCATATTCTTGGAAATATATTGGTCAAGGCATTCACAGAAATTGTACACCTGATCAAATTCATGCAAAAACCTTTGCAGTAGAGAAGCTTACTACCTACCCATATGGTGCATTTGATCAGAACTAATGCACAAAGCTTTCTCATGTCGTTTTCATGTATCTAGAAAGTATATTAATTAAAGAAAATAGAATATGTTTCTTCCAGACTGAGGATTGATAGCCTGGTTATACACTAAAAGGGTATATGGTTGCCAAGTTATACAACTAGAAAGTATATCCATTTCAAACATATTTATACAAAAAGGTGTTTATATAGACCCATATTTAATAATTACATAATTATTGTGCTATCTATTTGTTAGACACTTGCCTTAATCCAATAGCCTATTGAGTTGGGGATGTTGAATATTAGAGGTCAACATGATTAACCCTTTTTGCATTTTTTGTTTTGTTTAAATTCCAAAAACCTAACATAATTCTTTATAGCAGTCCTTATAAATAACCTTCAAATATGTCCATGTATTTCCAAGCTTATTGTTTGGAATGGGCTCCAACTTCTTAACATTTTTGTCTTTTTTAATTCTATGGTGTGGCAAGCGCTTGATCCTATGACTTTTTCTTTGTAATATTCAGTGGCTAGGGTGTAATATTCATTCAATTATCAGATATTACTATAATGGACACACCAGGAATAAACTTATAACCATTTATATGTTTTATAATTATTATTACATTCAAAGGTTGGCATCAGAAAAGATCATTGCATCTGCAAGTCATTCACACGCATAAACCTTGAAAAAATGTGTAATAGGATAGATCCAAAAGCCCACGTGTTACTACAGAAGAAAGTACACGCTATGCGTGACTCAATGTAGACTTATTTGGTTTGAATGGTCATCCACATGCTATCTCTGGTGAGCACACATTACATACTTCTAGATCATCAAAGCGGAACATCAACCTAGTTGACTAGCTCAAAGTGACAACTTTATCACTTCTAACTTTCAACCTGCTGAACCTCAACTACTGAAACTTTGGAATTCGAGACACCATGTGTAGACAAAATCTTCTTCCAAACCATAGTTCATAACTCTTAAGTGTGGAAAAATATGTGATACAGTGATGGTGGTTGGTGACCTCATTGATCATGTCTGATAGCAATCTACTCCAAGATACAACAACTTCCTTATTCCCAATGTTCCTTCAAGGACTCACCTTCTAGGCTAGCCCAAGTGCTTCCCAAACACCATATCTTAGCTCAAGAATTAAACCTTCATTTAAAATCCATAAATAATATCCTTATGGCCTATCTAAGATGTTTCATCAACCCATTAATTCTAGATAACCAATTCCTTACCCAACTCTCACATTTAGCCCTTAAACCTAATAGCCCACACCAGTCACTATGTTGTCCTTTTCTCCAACATTCCCATAAAAACTAAGGAAAATAAAACATGATTCAGATACCCTTTTGGGATCTTTAAATCCTCCCCAAGATTTAGTATATACTCATTTGGACCATACCCAAGATCCAATACTCATGTAGCCTCCAAACTAAGCCTAATTCTCCTCATTTACAAAGAAACCCCTAACTCCACTTACTCTCACGAATCCAAAGGATGAAACAGTCCTTCTAGGGGTTAGGAAACAACATATTTTCAACTCTCCAAGGCTCTATGCTTTATCTATGGCCTTAGCCACTAAACCCTCACTTCTAGGATCACACACCTAGGGTCTAATCAAAAGGACCTCCCCAATCCATTCCAGGACAAACCAACTACATACACACTTCACTATAGACTCCCACATGTAGAATCCATCACAAAACCCCTTCATCCTTGAAGCAATCCACCTTATAACTAACTGGTGTCAAATCAGGGCATGCTCTCTGTCAGCAACCACAACCATCCTTGGTTCTTCAAACACATTCTTCCATCTCCTGCATAAGATAAGTATGGAACAATAAATATGTTACATATTCACTCTCTCCCACAAATAATAGTGACTATAGAGGGTGGGAGAGATTCAACATTTTGAATCTTCAAAACAAGGAAATGTTGACTGTGTTTAACCAGTCACTAGTTTGAAGACACCAATCCAGTATTCTTCAACTAAACATGATGAATGATAAAAATAATGCAAGGGAAAGTGAAAAAACAACAAATGAAATGTCCTATATCATTCCTACACCGAGATCACACTTCAAACTACCATTTCAACTCACTGTTCAGACTATACACGTGAAACAGTGAAGGAATTTACAGAAAATAGTTTTTGTTTTATTGATTAAAAACTTCTACATTGCTTGTCAATACTCCACCATCCCCACACACTAACTCCTCATGCCTAAACTTCCTCTACAAAGCCTTACAAGGCCAGTTATCTCCCTGCCTAACCGTAAGAGTCAGTTACATGACTGTTACAGATTAGTTACATTTTAAAATTTGTTGAGATTTGTTGTCTAGTTGACAATAAAGTGTCAACTTCGACAAATTACAACCATTTAGTCTTCCAAAACATTTTATTAACCTTTCTAAAGGTTCATAACCCTATCAAACTCCTAAAAAATCTTATATCCCCTTACAAGCCTTACTAGGCCTAAATTGCCAACATGGGCAAACTATGACTTTTGGCACTCTTAGTGCTTTTACAATATTTTATTGGATCTAGTGGCCACATTACATTTATTATAAACCCTATATGCCTTTAGATTCCCTTAATAGAGTAGGATCAACAAGATGACCCTTAATGACCCTCCCTAGGTGCATTTTGACCTTAACATGTCATTCACCTCTATTACATGCCTTTATATGTTTAGGCTTTTGACATTCAAATGTATCAAATAAAAAATGGATCATAAATCCAATTACATTCAACTCTTTATCTTTCAAGATCACCTTGACCTTCATGAGTCTAAATGAATCTCCTCTCATGATTTTTCCAGGGTGCCCTACACCAATATGGAACATGACAATTTTTTGGTGTAAGCACACTGTATGAGGAACAGACCTCAGAAACATACTGTAGATACTTCTAGATCACCTCCAACTCTCGAAATAGATACAAGATGATATTAAAATCATACTCCAACAAATCTCATCAACACAACTTGTCACTATAATTTTGGAACTCAAATTCTTAGACATAGGCATGGTAAAATTGTACTCTTTTGGATACCTTGACATCAATGACAAAATTGACCAATAACTTTTACATTAATGACAAACTTTTCCAGATAGTGAGTCGGGTCCCATGGTTCTTTACTACTGAAGCACCATTTCTTCCTTCAGAGATTATTAAGTTTATCTTCATCTAACTTCGTGGACACCTTATTCTGATTTTTAAATTTTGAAAGTATTTTTTGTCCTAATGTTGGAACCCCTTTGACTGAAATTAACCCCTTCGACTGAAATTTTCTTTTTAAGGTAGAGGACTTCGTGACTCTTGCTCTTTTAATGACATCCTACAATGTGGGTGGGATAAGAGCCTTAATCCATTCTCTCATAGGATTGGACAACCCATCAATAAACAACACAATCAACCTTCTCTATCGGTAACCTTCAAAAATCAGCAATGAAAGTATCTACCGAACCCCATTGTTTCAGCTGTGCTAGCTCATTGAAGTTTGATTCTGGATCCTTCTTATCAAATTTAGCAATTAATCTCTTTGTAAATTCAGTGTAAAAGACAATATAATCATGGACTAAAGTAATGAGCCCATGGTACCACCATTTGTATGCACTGCCATCCAAGTGTAAATTTTCATATTTAATGGCTTCATCTTCAACTATAGGATTAAGCTGAAAGTAAGTGTCAAGTTTTTGCACCCAAGATCTTGCAGTAGTTTTTCCATAACCATAAAAATAAGAAATAAACTACTTACCCACCTTCTTATGCAAATCATGATTTTGTGGCATTCCACCTCCACTTATTTGGTTTGTATGCCTCTCCATGAAAGCTAAGTAATGTGGAAATGCCATTTCAACCTGGAAGTTAACCCCTGATGTGTTCTAACTCCTCAGTTTTTCCTTTGATAATCATGATCAAAACTCTTGACAGTTGTTGAAAATATTGTTTGGAAAGCTACAATGGAAACAATTATTGTTTTGTCATTGATGTCAAACCTTAACTGGTGAGACTATTGCTATCTATTTGAGTACCATATCTATTGATTGATGGAGGAGATTTAACAAGAAGACCAAGAAGAATGGTTGAGTTATGAGGAATTACAAAGGGTACTTTATCAGTTGGCACATTGGCAAAGTGATATGTTGTTTATCTTTCATTGATAGTTACTGAGAACATTTTATGCTGAGAAAGTTTTGTGTCAGCCAAGCACCAGTGTGTGCTGAGAATATTTTCCTGTATGTACTAAGCATCAGTAAATTGCCAAGCAAGTTTTGTGTTAGTCGAGCAACAATATTTTGATGATTGATGATATTTAAGATCCCTGGCCGACATAGTTGATTTTATTGGGATATGTAAAGTTAATTAAGGATAAGTGATCCACACTATGTAAATGCACGGGTAACCGTAATTAATGCATGGATCAAAGACTTAATTGGTGGTTGTATTGGAGAAATAAATTAAATGTAATGATGGAAAGATCCATTGGATCTGACCTAACCTAAGATCTATGATCTTGATTAAGTGGAAAAAGATGTATTTGACCTAGATGGAGAGGTATATGATAACCTCAAGGGGTTGTTCATGAATTGAGAGTGAAGATAGTTGTTTATGCAGAGTATGCAAGAGGATTGCATGGTTAACTGACTGATTAGCAAGATCTAAGCAAAGAAGGATGAGTAGAGAAGCATAGAGAGATTGCTTGATGAATTCCCAAGTAGATCTGGAGTTTGAGATGAGAATGGAGGCCACTCAGTGAATTAGCATTAGAGTTGAATTGGATATGGATTGCAAAGTAAGTTGTATGAATCAAATCAAACCTGCTGATTACTTTCTAACCATTGTATCAGTTGAAATCATTTAACCAAGTTGACCTAACAGTCATTATATAAATCCTTTGAGCAAGGTGACATTTAGATTGGAATGTTCTAAGTCCTTTAACAAGGCCACTCCTAATAGGGTGATTAAATCCTTTAACCAGGCCACATTTAGCAATGTGTTTTGTAACCTTTAACAGGGTTGGCTCTTAACAGGGCATCAATTCAGAAGAGTGAAAAATTGATAGCATGTTATTGGTGGTTTTTCCCAAATTGGGTTTCCACATTAAATACTAGTGTCAACTTGTGTGAATGTTTATTTTGTGTTTTACTGTTAAGTTTCTGCAAGCTTATTTCATCTGAACAACAAACTGCATACTTATATTGTTGACTTATGCTACCACTATCGAGTAGATCTGAGTTGTTTAATTTGGTATAAATTTTTAATGGGCACATCCAGACCTGTGGATAATTGATTCACCCCCCCCTCTTAGTTATTCTAAATTCATTATAACAATTGGTATCCGAACCTTGGTCTCTTGAAAATTTTTGAAGGTACTCGGAGCAAAAGATCAAGATGTATAAAAGGGAGGTACCAAAGTTGAACAAGGACAACTTTCTAGCATGGAAAATTTTGATGAAATTTCATTTGGCTGGTGTTGGTGATTCTGCTAAACATCTTGTTGATCAAGAATATGTATCCCCTATAGGATCTCTCAATGCTGCACAGTTAAGAGAAAAGCAAGAACATAATCAAGCAATGTTGGAGATTGCATCATACCTAAACTATCATGAGTTTGAAGATATAAAGGACTGTACAAGCGCAAAGCAAATGTGGGATACTCTTGAAACCATCTATGGAGGTGACCCAAATGTGTTAAGAGCCAAATGTGAAAGCTTGAGAGGTAAGTTTGATGAAATTAAAATGCAAGAAGGAGAAAATATAGTTTCATATTATGGTAGGATAAAGGAAGTTGTAAATGATATTAGAGGAGCTAAAGGAACCATTGATGATAACACTATCATGAGAAAGGTACTAAGAACACTTCTTCCTATTTATGCTATTAGAGTATCTGCAATTCAAGAATTGAGATGTACTCCTAACAACAATTTGACTTTGGAAAGTTTGGTAGGCAGACTTATTGCATTTGAGATGTCAAATTTTGATAACTATACTCCACAAGCAATTGAATCTGCATTCAAGTCCCAGTTGGTCCTCAACAAATCAAACAAAGGAAAGAAATGTGTCGATAGTGACAGTGACACTTCTAATGATGATATAGAAGAACTTGAGACACTTATGGAAAGAAGACTATCCAGAGGAAAAGGAAAATTCAAAGGTAAATTTCCTATTATTTGTTTTTCATGTAAAAAAGTTGGTCATATTGTTGCAAGATGTCTTGATAAGAATGACAAAGATGAGAGAAGAGACATCAAGTATAAATATAGAAAGGATGACCGAGACTTCAGGAAGTACAAGGATTACAAAGACAATGGTAAGAAGTCCTGCTATATAACTGAAGAAGCTTCTGACAATGATTCTAATAAATCTGATGAAAATGATATAGAAGTTGTTTATGATGCAATGAAAGATGATTTTGATGATGATGATGAGAAAACTGCACTAATCTCTTGTATGAGTAAAGGTGATCATTGGATTATTGATAGTGGTTGTTCACATCTAGACCTATGGATAACTGATTCACCCCCCCTTTCAGTTATTCTAAATTCATTCTAACAATTGGTATCACATGACCGGTGATAAAGATAAATTTGAAACCTTAGATCAGTGTAAAGGTGGCTATGTTAAATTTGGAAATGATATACCATGTCGTGTTAAAGGGAAAGGATCAATTCAGTTGACTAACAAAATCAGATGTGATGATGTATATTGGGTTGATGATCTTAAGTATAACCTATTGAGTGTTTCACAGCTGAATACTTCTGGTTACAAAGTTGAATTCCATCACAGGAAAGCAAATATCTATGATGTCAATGGAGAATTAGTTGGAGGTGGTGAGAAAACAAAAGGTAATCTATTTTATCTAGATTTAGTTGATGAGACATGCTTGTTTGCACAATATAATGATGTTTGGTTATGGCATAAAAGGTTGTGTCATGTAAAATTTGATAACTTGGTAAGCATAAGAAAATTGAAAAAGGTTATAGGGCTGCCTAAGTTAAAGAAACCTGAAAATGCAATGTGCAAGCAATGTCAATTAGGAAATATGACTAAATCTAGTTTCAAGAGAAAAACTCATACTTCTAAGAATATTCTAAAACTGGTTCATACTGACCTTTGTGGACCTATTGGTGAGAAAAGTTACTATGGAGACAAATATTTTATCTTATTTGTTGATGATTAATCTAGAATGATGACTATTATATTTCTTAAAGAAAAATCTGATGCATTTCAGTTGTTTAAGTGGTACTTGGCAAAATTTGAAAATGAGACAAGTAAAAGTCTGAGATGTCTAAGATCTGACAGAGGAGGCGAGTTTATTTCTAATGAGTTTAACAAGTTTTGCAATGACAGAGGGATAAAAAGATAGATGTCTGTACCTAGGACTCCACCACAGAATGGTATAGCTGAAAGAAGAAATAGATCTATCATGGATTGTGCCAGAACACTAATGATGGAGAAAAATGTTGCACAAAAATATTGGAGAGAAGCTGTAAGTACAATAGTTTATACCGTAAACAAAGTACAAGTCAAGAAAGGTACAAACACTACACCTTATGAGCTATGGTATGGATATGCACCTAGTGTAAGCTAATTTAAAGTTTTTGGAAGTAGATGTTTCATACTGAAGGATAACAGAAATGGAAAACTTGATGCTAAAGGTGAGGAAGGCATATTTCTTGGATATTCAACTAAGAGTAAGGCATATAAGTGTTTGAATTCTAATGCTAAAAAATTTGTGGAAAGTGTAAATGTTAGAATTGATGAATATGCAGAAAGAAATGAAGAAGAAAGCATGACTGAGTCTGAGAGTTACAAATCATTCACCTATCTTGATGAGGTAGATTCTAAAAAATTACCTGAAACTGAAATTGAAGTTGTCGAGCAACAGTCTGCACCTGCCAAGTCACAGAACAAAATTGCCGGGAAACATGAGATGACTACCGAGCTATCTGATGGAGATGTCGAGTCACAGTTTCAACCTAAATTAAACATGAATGATCAATATGAAGCATAGAAAGAACCTACTTTGGAAAAATATGTAAGAAGGCACCATAAACCTCATCAAATCATAGGAGCAAAAGATTTTACATTCATGAAAAGAGGAAAATTGAGAGAAGACACCTGCTTGTTATGTGATTTTGAGCCTAAAACAGTAACATATGCTTTAGACAATGAAGACTAGATTCAAGCCATGAATGAAGAAATTGAACAAATTGAAAATAACAATACTTGGACACTTGTACCTAAGCCAAATGATAAAAATGTAATTGGTAAAGCAAGTTGATTGAACATAGACAATTAATAAGAAACAAAGCTAGACTGGTATGAAAGGGTTATGTACAAGAGGAAGGAATTGACTATGGAGAAACATTTGACCCAGTTGCAAGATTGGAAGGTGTCAGAACCTTACTTGCATATGCAGCCTATAAAGGATTTAAATTCTATCAAATGGATATGAAGTCAACATTTTTAAATGTAATATTAGAAGAAGAAGTCTACATTGAACAAGCTGATGGATTTGTACACCCAAGAAAAAGGAATATGGTTTGCAAGCTACACAAAGCATTATATGGACTAAAGCAAGCACCCAAAGCATGGTATGAAAAATTGCACAACTATCTAATGAAGATTGGATTTGCATGAACAAATGACAACAACAATCTGTATTTGAAGATAGAGCAAAGTAAAGGTACTTTATTAGCTGAATTTTTTGTTGATGACATTATCTTTTGTGGACAAGATATGTAATGCCAAGCATTTGCAAAGGAGATGCAAACTAAATTTGAGATGTCTATGTTTGGTGAGATAAAAAAATTTGTTGGCTTACAAATATATCAGATGAAGAATGGTATCTATATTACTCAATAAAAATATGTCAAAGAGATACTAAAAAATTTTGGAATGGAAGATTCAAAACCAGTGAGTACACCCATGGCTACTGGACAAAAGTTAACCAAAAATGATGAGACAAAAGAAGTAAGTCAAACACTGTACATATCAATTATTGGAAAGCTGCAATATGTTGTACATAGTAGACTTGATATTGCATTAGTTGTTGGTATTTTTGCTAGATTTTCTGCCAATCCCAAAGATACTCATATGATGGAAGTAAAAAGGACTCTGAGATACTTGAAAGGAATAGATGACTATGGTCTGTATTACAAAAGGAATGATAAATTTGAACTCAGAGTTTATACTGATTTTGATTGGGCTGGAAATGTAGATGACAGAAAAAGCACCACAGGAGGAGCATTTATTTTTGGAAAAATATTAGTCTCTTAGACAAGCAAGAAACAGAATTGCACCTCACAATCTACAGCTGAAGCCGAGTATGTGGTAGCAGCAGTTAATTGCTCTAATATTGTGTGGTTGAAGATACTAATGAAAGGTATGAAAGAAGAGATCATGGAACCAATTGTCATATATTGTGATAACATGAGTGCCATTAATATTTTGAATAACCCTGTAATGCACTCTAAGACAAAGAATATAGCTACCAAGTATCATTACTTGAGGGAGCTAGTTCAAAAGAAGGAAGTGAGACTGGAATATGTGAACACTAAGGAACAATTAGCAGACATATTTACAAAGGCACTACCCAAGGATGCTCATGAGTATCTACGAGGTAAATTGGGGGTGATTCCCCTAACTGAAGCTAATTAGTTCAGAATGGTACTGTGGCATCAAATATTATAATTCAACATATTTTTCACATTGATGCACAAGCAGTCACACTTTAGGATGCTGCCTAAAGTTGTGAAAAGATAGACAAGGACAGTAAAAGAATATAAGTCATAAGTAAGATGAAAGGAACAACATGATACAAAGTTTAAAATAGAAGAATCTGCATGATGAAGATGTCAACATCTTTGGCATTATTGTCAAAGAGGGAGAAGTTTACTAAAAGAGGGAGAATTATACTGAGAAAGATATAGAGAGAGTTTACTACATAGAGAAAAAAGAGATTGATGAACATAAACAAAAAGATATCAGTGTGATTACAAACATAGAAGGAGAAATGTTTTACAGATGAGAATTAGAATGAAGCTAAAGACATTAATAAAAATTTGCTCATACAAGGAACACAGACACTTTTTGGATTGTATGGTAACTATGTTTGCAATATTATTGTTTTATAGTTTTGTGTTGCCATCAATGCCAAAGAGGGAGATTGTTGGAAATATTGTTTGGAAAGCTACAATGGAAACAATTATTGTTTTGTCATTGATGTCAAATATTAACTGGTGAGATTATTTCTATTTGTTTGAGTACCATATCTATTGATTAATGGAGGAGATTTAACAAGAATACGAAGAAGAATGGTTGAGTTATGAGGAATTACAAAGGGTACTTTATCAGTTGGCACATTTGCAAAGTGATATGTTGTTTATCTTTCACTGAGAGTATAATGAGAACAGTTTATGCCAAGCAAGTTTTGTGTCGGCCGAGCACTAGTGTGTGCCGAGCATATTTTCAAGTATGTGTCGAGCGTTAGTAAATTGTCGAGCAAGTTTTGTGTTGGCCGAGCATCAGTATTTTGATGATTGATGAGATTTAAGATCTCTGGCCGACATAGTTGATTTTATTGGGATATCTAAAGTTAATTAAGGATAAGCACATTTGATCCACACTATGTAAATGCATGGGTAACTGTAATTAATGCATGGATCAAAGACTTAATTGGTGATTGTATTGGAGAAATAAATTAAATGTAATGATGGAAAGATCCGTTGGATCTGACCTAACCTAAGATCTACGATCTTGATTAAATGGAAAAAGATGTATCTGACCTAGATGGAGAGGTATATGATAACCTCAAGGGGTTTTTCATGAATTAAGAGTGAAGATAGTTGTGTATTCAGAGTATGCAATAGGATTGCATGGTTAATTGATTGATTGGAAAGATCTAAGCAAACAAGGCTGGGCAGAGAAGTAAAGAGAGATTGCTTGATGAATTCCCAAGAAGATATGGAGTTTGAGATGAGAATGGAGGCCACTTAGTGAATTAGCATTAGAGATGAGTTGGATCTAGATTGCAAAGTAAGTTGTATGAATCAGATCAAACTTGCTGATTACTTTCTAACCATTGTATCAGTTGAAATCCTTTAACCAAGTTGACCTAACAGTCATTGTATAAATCCTTTGAGCAAGGTGACATTCAAATTGGAATGTTCTAAGTCCTCTAACAAGGCAACTCCTAACAGGGTGATTAAATCCTTTAACCAGGTCACATTTAGCAATGTGTTTTGTAACCTTTACCAAGGTTGGCTCTTCATGGGGCATCACTTCAGAAGACTGAAAATTTGATAGCATGTTATTGGTGGTTTTTCCCAAATTGGGTTTCCACGTTAAATACTGGTGTCAACTTTTGTGAATGTTTATTTTGTGTTTTACTGTTAAGTTTCTGCAAGCTTATTTCATCTTAACAGTAAACTACATACTTATATTGTTGGCTTATGCTATCACTGCCGAGCAGATCTGAGTTGTTTAATTTGGTATAAATTTTTAATGGGAACATCTAGACCTATGGATAACTGATTCACCCCCCCTCAGTTATTCTAAATTCATTATAACAACAGTTTCCTATAGCAACACATTTTTCTATTGTTTTAAGCATTTTCTCATATGTATTTGGATTGAACAAATTATAAAGCCTATTGGAATGCGTTTTATGATGAATCTAATTTAATATTCACTTGGTTTCATTGGATTTCATAAGGTAAAATGAAAGTTATGTACGTTTTGTCAAAAACTGTCAAAACCCTCAATGAGAGTTACTAGTTTCAGAGAAAAGGCCATAACTTTTGATGAAACCATTTTCCACTCATCTTTAATTTGATTCATAAGTTGTTAATACACACTCATCATAGTTGTTAACATTTTTTATTCTCATGGACAAGTATTGAAGCACTTGCATGGGCGATAAAGTTTGTTAAGATAGGAATTGGAGACTTTTAAAAAGGCGAGCAAGGAAGTCAGGGTTTTTTGCAACAAATTTGAAGTTAGCAAGACCCTCTGCAGCAAATTCAGAGGTAATTTGAAACTTGAAACACAAACATATTCCATTCTCACTAGGTAAAATTAAAATGAATGTAAGATAGATGTCAGAACAATGAATCATTATATCCTCTTCTTTCTTTTATGGTCCCTACTAAAAGTGACTACTTTTAACAATGTTTTGGTATCTCTATTCTCAGCTTTATTTTTTTTCTTTAATTTAGAAACTAAATTAATATTGGAATGCAGAATATTATACATGGATCAACATCATAGGTTGACTATGGATCAATATCATGCATATGATGAGAGAGTAGCTGATGAGGGGGACATTGACAAATATCCATGTCCATGTAAAAATTGTCTTGGTGGAAAAGTGAAAAAGAGAAATGTGATTTATCGACATATGATAAGATATGGGCATAGTGGTATAAGCCCTTGGGCTTATAATTATTATGAAGATATGATAGAATTGTAGACCATGAGAGATGAAGAGGAAACAAACATAAATGAAGTGACAACAAACATAGATGAAGAGACAAAAATGTTTGACGAAGGGTTTGAAGTTGATAGAATGCTAAATGAGGGTCTAAATGATGATTGGGTGAAGTAAATGGAGGATGATTTAAAGCTAGTTTATACTAATTGAAAGTTAATTCATCTGACAACAATTCTTCAAATTCTTAACTTGAAAGTGGTGCATGGTTGGACAAATGAGAGTGTAGATCAATTATTGACATTATTACCAACTAACTCCACATTGCCAAAAAAAAGAAGTCAATGTAAAATGAAAATCAGTAAGCTCAGCTTGGGGTATGAAAACATCCACACATGTGTGAATGGTTGTGTATTATTTCATAAAAATCTTGCAAATGAGAGTGAATTACTGAAATGTCATGACGCAAGGTATAGACAAGGGTTGAAATCAGTTGTGGTTCCTATAAAGGTTCTTCGCCACATTCTGATAATCCCACGATTACTCTGAATGTACAGGTGCAAAGAAATTTATGAACTTATGCAATGGCATGCCCAAAATAAGAGAACTGATGGAAAACAATGACATGTACTAGACTCTAAGACATGGATGGAATTTGATAAAAAGTGGCCTAATTTTTCTCAAGATCCTCGTAATATAAGGTTGGGTTTGTCTCTAGATGGAGTGAACCCATTCTCAAATCAAAGTACTAAATGGTCAACTTGGCTAGTGTTTCTAATAAATTATAACTTGCCTCCATGGTTAGCAACTAAAACATTTTTCTTAATGTTATCATTGATTATACTAGGAAAGAAAAGTGTGACTTTAGATACAATAGATGCTTATATAGAACCAGTATATGATGAGCTAATGGAATTGTGGAATGGAATTGAAGCAGTTCAGTCTTTAAGGGATGGTCATTCAATCAAAGTCACTTTAAAAGCTTCCTTATTATTTACAATTCATGATCTTCCTGCATGGCACATTGCCTGGTCTATCTGTTCATGGATACCATGGATGTCTTGCTTGCAACTTTAAGGATTTTGTGAGGCACTCAAAACTTTTTTGTAAGTGTATTTATTGTGGACATCGTGCTTACCTTAAAATGGATCATCCATATTGTCAACAAAGACATGTTTCAATGGTCAAGAAGAGAACCGTGAAGAGCCATTTCTAATAACAAGTGATTACATTGTTGAGAATGGACAAAAAAGAATGTCATTTATTGAAAATAATGGGATTGCTGGAAGTAGATATGATCTATGTAATGAAAGTGGTGTAAAATGGTTGTGCATATTGTATAAGTTGCCATACTTTAAGGATATAGCCATCAAGCATACTGTTGACTTTATGCATACCGAGAAAAATATAGCTTATGCTATTATAGAAACTCTTTTTGGTGCTTTTGATACTATTTCATCTCGTGAAGACTTTCGAGAAATAAATATTTGTTGAAATCTTTGGGTTAAAAAATATGATAATGAAAAATATACAAAACCGAGTGCTCCTTATGTCTGGACAAAGAAACAACATGCACAATTCTTATAGTTGATGTCTCAGACCCGCTTTCCCTCTGGATATGTGAGTAGCAACATTATTAGCCAAATTGACATTAATATCTTAACTATCATGTCATAATCGAGAATATTTTACCTATTTTGGTAAATATATTAGGTTTGGAAAAGGGGCCAAGATTGAAAATTATAAGGTTGGGCCTAATATTAAAGAGAATGAGTTTACATGTATTAGATCCTTTAAACTTTGATAGTTTGAGAGAGGAGGTTGTTGAAGTCCTTTGTCTATTGGAACGAGAATTTCCACCAACAATCTTTAACATTTCTATGCATCTTTTGATACATCTAGAATATGAACTAGAGCATTGTGGTCTAATAAGAACAAGATGGATGTATCCTATAGAATGATATATGAAAGTTTTGAAAACATTTTTCCATACTAGGGCAAAACCAGAGGGCAACATGTCTGAGGGATATTCAATGCAAGAGGCCATGGGGTTTTGTACAGAATATATGAAGGATTTTAAAAATGTCAATCAACATGTATGGGATGATGATGAAGATGAGAGAGTTGCAGGTGAAGTATTATAAGGCAATTGAAGTTGCTTCAAGCTCTCATATGAAAGAAGTGCAATACATGCCTTCAAAACACATCTTCATTCGAAAAGTGGTGCAGGTAAAGAAAATGACACTAATTTTTTTACTCAATTGCATTTACACATTCATATTATTAATCTTACTATTTGTATATCATTATTTTATGTAGAAAATATGAAGAAGAGAATCAAATTTGGATGCAACATCGACCTCAAAAGCGCAGACGTCATAATTTTATTGGAAGTGATTCTTTTCCAAAATTTGAAGAATGGATTGTTAATGCAATCGGTGATGCAAAAGAAGAAGGTCAATATATAACAATAGGGGAAAGTGAGCTTTCACAATTTCCACATATATGGGCTATAAGTTTTAGTGGAATGTGGGCCTATGGTAGTCATTTAAGAGTTGAAGAAAAGGACAAAGGAAAGAAAAATTGTGATTATGTTGTTAGTGCTGAATTTCTTCATGAAATTGAGAAGAAATTTTATGTTGGATTCATCCAAAAAATTATTCAAGTGGATTTTGGTGAAAACAGTCCTATATTATTAAAATGTCAATGGATCCAACCATCTGCAGTACAATTTGATGAGTATGGATTTATACGTGCAAATACACGACAATTTTTATCAGAGATAGATGAGCCATATGTTTCCCCTCTTTAAATTAATCAATCATTTCTAATTGATGATGTAAGAAGCCCAGGTTGGTCATATGTCATTCAAAAAGAGTCTCATTTGAAACAAAAAAATCATGGAAGTTGTCAATGTAATGCCCGACGGGCAATATGTTAATTTACAAGAAATGTTCAAAGAAGTGGATGAACACAATGAAGGATTGTTTGAAGAAGAGATTTTGATTACCAATGAAAAATTTGAGAGAGAGAATGTATTGTAGGTCACAAATGAGGCTGAGGAAGAAAATCAAGAAGATGTAGACACAAGTGATCAAGATTCTGATCTTGCTGGAAATGCAGATGATTATTGATGACCTCAATTTTATGATCTTTTATTTAAGACTTTTATGTTGTTTCTAGATTATTCTATGTTTTAATGACATGGACCATCAAACTGATACCTGTTTTAGAGCTTTAATGTTGAAGAAAGTTTCTATATGAATGTAAGGGCTTTACTATTGTTTTCTCTCTATGACTTGTAATTGAACTACTATGGTTGTGTACGGATGTAGCTTTGAATGAATTTGAACATCCTGATTATTTTAATCTTTTTTTTTTCCCTCTGGAAAGGATGATTACTTTCTGTCTATGAATTCCATTGTGTAAAAATATAGATATCATGTTGAATTTGAATATTTTCTTATTGTGAGAACACTACTTTGTTTGTTGTTCACACTTCATGATCCTTCCATGTTTTCTCTTCATTTCCAATAGCTTTTATTATCATATGTATGCTAAAAAAATAATGACAGTGCTACTTCTTCATTTCATATTTCCATGATAAGCACTTTCTTTTCATTGATCTCTTTGAAACAACTATAGTTTTTCCTATTTTTTACCTGACTAATGACTATCACTACTTTTAAATTGATTCCTATACCTCTGTCATAGATGAACATTTCCATATTGTTTCATTATTATTTTATTTAACTTCCATATATAACTCCATGTTGTATGTTTATGTCCTCATTGTTACTGTCCAGATGCATCAAGTCCTCACAAAATTAGGCACTGTGAAATACAGTTCTAGGTGCTTTGGTCATGAAATACATATGTAAAAATTTGAGATGCTCTAGGCTCTAGAAATTAGAAATTTATAGACTATATTTGTTGTTATAAAAAATATGGCTTCATTGTTGTAGGCAAGGCACAGTTTGTGGGTGGCCTGGTGGATATAGAGGACATGCTTGCTATTGAGATTTATGATTTAGGTACTAATGAATGTGTGCTCCCCTTCCTATGAAATTTACATCAGGAAATTCGTCGCAGTGGCTGATATTTGCGCTATTGAATGAGAAATTCTATGTGTTTGGGATATATTCTGGAAATCCAATGGATAGATCTTTTCTCATAAGTTTCTCATAAATTTTAGGAGATCTTTGCAATGAATCAGTCTCATGGATATCATAGTATGAAATCCATTAACTGTAGTATGGACACAAACCCACTACAGGCACATTGCACCAAGTTTCCCTGCTCAGGAAACTCCATGCAAGTTCTAAAACAAGATTACAAGAAAATTTAGAATTGTAAGTATAATTACTTTTGACAGTAGAATTTGAGTATGAGAAAGGAGGGGCTTGAACTTTGCAGTTTTGATTCAAATAATTTAAGAATTTTATTTGACCAAATGACAACTTCTTAATGGTCATTTATTTTTAATTTCTCTCACTGGCTTGTGAGAACAAATTGAACATAGATTCAAAGAGTATAATTTTAATGCTTTCATTAGACAAATGTGCTGCATGCTAAATTTTTTTTGCATTGTTATCTAAGAAAGTTACCCTAGCCTTCATCCATAAATCATTTCCATTGTTGTATTTAATCATAAAAAATACAATCGGAAAATGAAAGCATTGGTATATGGAAATAAAATCTCTTGAGAAGATGAACCATACCTTTGGCTTTCTCCCTTTAGCAGCTACCTTACCTCCAAAAAATTAAATGCTCCAATGGAGGAATCTTTTTGCATAGCATTTCCAAAAAATTTCATATTTCATGGGATCATATGGAGATTTAAAAATGTGATCTTTTATTCTCTATAGGGAAACACTTTGAAACTATAAACAGTTGCTTTTGGCTTTATGCATCATATTTACTAATAGAACTGACGGCGTCTTACAATTTTCATGCAATTTGTCATAGATGTAATAATATATTTTATGTGAATTGATGGCATTGTTGCAACATGAAGTATGAAATGCTTGTGTGACTGTTTCTACATGTGTATCTGCAGATCTGATTCTAATTGGTTATCTACTTTTACTGCATTGTGCACTTTCCAATTATGATTACAACAGTTGAATGGAAAAGTGAATATGTATTTCAATCTACCAGAGTCACATAATAGAAGCTTCATGTATAACAATCTATATACAAATATGTAGGTTAATCAACTAGTCTTTATAATGTGCACAAATGTTTTAGAAAAATAACATTACAGATCTGCTACAGCCACTATCACTTGAAGTGACCAATACAAATATAATATGAGAAAAGGGTTTAATTTTTACTCTTACTCTTTGTATCAATAATTTTACTTCAGTTAGATGCCTTCAATTTATGCACCATCTTCCTTGAATTCCTCTCTAACAGTTTTCTCAGGATTGTATGTTGTAGTAGCTTACACCCACTCCTCATTGTCATTCCATGGCCATCCCCTCGTCATTCCATGTTTAGGCCCTTGTTCACCCATGTCCCTAAAATTCATACTCACATCCCCCCATCAGGAAACTCTAAGGAACTGTTTAAGAAGTGTGAAATTTGTGGTAATTCATTCAGCCATGTTTTCTTCAATAAAGCTCTAATTTGTGTGGTCTTTCTTCAGTTAGTCAATCCCTAATCGATGGCATTATTAGAGGAGCCTACTTCTCCATGTCTCTCTTTCATATACAAATAATCATTTGATTGAAATATGGGTTTTTCATTTATATTCAACAAATCATTTGAATAGAAGGTAGTTTTTCATATATTTGCTATGGTTCTCTTCTTTGTTTTCATTATCTATAATTGGTACTCTAGTCACATTTTTAATATGGTATTAGATTTAAATTCTTAGTGACAAGAGCGCAAGGGCTAGGTCAAGGATTGTAAAATTCTACAACTTTGATTTACTCAAATGGGCTTTTTTTTAAAATTCTAGTCAAGTAGGTGACAGAGTAAGGATATTCATGAAAATTTCCTTCCTACAGAAGGTGTGTCATGCCCAAAACTAGGGCAAAACACACATACAAAATTTTTTAAATACGCAAGTGTAAACCTCTAACATGGATGTATTTGGGGTAATGTGTTATCACGGTAAGGGTTGCCTTCGAATTGCAAGATATATGTATAAGTTAAATTAGGGGTACATCACCTACAGATGCAAATTAGAGCATCAACTAGTCATACGGGTTATGTGAATAGCCGGGACTAGTTGGTTTAACTCTAGTTCCAAGTTTTAATCTACGTATAATATCATAATTTTATTCTGTTGTGAAGAGTCATTCGTTGAAATAGATTGTTCTAGTAATCACTTAATTTCTAACCTTAGTTACAACTTATTCATTAAATTATAGTCCCAATTTACTTTCAACCATTAACCACTAGATTAAAATTCAATAATCAAAACCTATTCTAACCCTTATCCTCCTAACAACAATTAAACTCTACTATACAATTTTCCATAAAACTATAGTCCTTAAATTTCTTGATAGAATATTAAATTGATCTCAATTAGAGAAATTACATTGACCTCTAACCTTTCAAAACGTATAGGCAACATACTTTAATTTATCGAAATTAACATCCATCTATAATTTTCCTTGTACATAAAAAAAAACTACATCCATTTATCAATAATTAACTACACCATTAATAAGTATATCTAAAAAATTTACATGATTATAATTAAACAATGAGGAATTTTCATCCATAACGTAAAGTCATTCTATATATTTTTCACACAATAATTAAGGTTTCAAATCTAGCATTTAAATAACAATATTTAAGTGAAAATACATCTATTAGGTGGGACCACTTAATTTAAATAAGATCAATCAAAATTTAAATCTATTTACAAACTTAATCTATTTACAAATAATAACCCATTTATAATAATTTCCACAATGGAGAAAATATAATATCATTTAAATAAAAAGTAGAATACTAAACTAAATTAACTATGTAATTAAATCTATAAATAATAATACACTACCTATAACAATATACTTAAGCCTACCTATCTACTAACAACCTATAACCTATCACCTATCTACTAACAACCTAACACCTATCACCTATCCTAAGAGGTCACATCCCATCCCCTTTCTCCATCGCCCACTTGCCAAGTGGGTGGGGAAGGGGTGTGAATTCCCATGCCCCCCAAGACCTGCGAATTTCCCTATGAAGAAAGCCTTGGAAATTTTGAATGGAAACCAAAAGGTGGGGACCACAGCAAGTCCATTTCAAAGTGCAGGTCCTTGCAAGGTTAATTCGCATGAAAAGGGGTTGTTAGGATGCAGCAAGGTCAAAGGCTTGTGAAATCCAAGGGGGGTAGGTGGGGCCCAAGGCTATAACCCAAAGTTTTAAACTATACTGTAACCATAGGCATAGAGGGGTGCATTACTCTAGGGATTTATTAATTTTCAGGTATTGAATGCCATGAAGAATTTTGAATAGGGAGGAGGTAAGATAGGAGGGGAATATCTAGTGCATCCCACAAGGATGGGATAAGAGTTAAGATTTTTTTTAAAAGTGAATGATGTATTGGCATAAGGGTTAGTTTAGAGAGATGTTTAGGGAATTAATAAAGGGACATTAGGGAGATGGATCTTTTGTAGAATATTCTCTATGTAAGGGGAGGGAATTAAATCCCTCCCCATACATTTTCCAGAGAGTTTTATAATCTATTATCTGGGAATGTATGGTAGGTGTGTTTGTATAATTTTTTTTTCGAAGATACATGAAATTTGTTTTATTTTTATTTTTGTTGCCCAAACCTTATACAATTAAAATTGATCACTAATAATAGGTAATTGTTCTCATTATTACATCAATTTCTATGACTTACTATGTTTACTAATTTAATCACTTCTTTTCAAGGGATGGAAATGCAATGATTTTGAAAATGAAATATTGATCTAATCAAGCTAAAACTTCAGAATTACAAGGGGAACATGAAGTGTTCTTAACTTGAAAATTTAAAATTACATGTCATGAAATTATTACAACAAGAATAAGAGCTTGATACATTTTTCTCAACAAGCCTACAATGAACTTTACAACATTTAATAAAAATGATCCTCAAACACAAGGAGTAAACA
>MU227058.1:1677252-1712320 GCA_018584345.1 Thuja plicata
ACCTCAATTATAGAAGATGGTTAAGTCCTGCTCTGTTAAGAGACTTAATGCTTCAATGGTTAAACTGAAACACAATGACCTATTTCTAATGCAACTTTGAATTGTAGATATTCAGATCTATTTACTTACAATACCTCTCTAATCAATGTATCAATTCAGTTCCTTTTTACTTCACACTTTCTACTCTGTGATGTTGTGCTTCACTATTCATCAGTGTCTGTAGAATTCTTTAGCTCTCCCTTAGCTTGATTGATCAGGACTGTATGAAGCTTAACCTTCACCAGTTTCTCTTCAGCATCTTCTTTCAATTCACTCCCCTGTGTATCTGATTGCCTGCAGAAATGAATTATGCTTGTCTCTTATATAGACATGATATTCCTTAACTTTTGGTTCTTGAATCTTGATTCTTGGCATGAAAAACAATCCAGCCAAATTGATTTACGACTTGAACTCCTGATTTATCTCATAGTTATCTTCTTGCCAGCTGTATAAATCATCTTTAAATCACTTACTTAATTATGGTCGAATAAAACAAATAAAACAACCAGTTAAGTCTATCCTTAAGCTCTGCTAGCTAGATATTTTGTCATTTTCTAATCTCTCTGTTCTGTCGGTCAATTCTGCAGTTTGTCACCAGTGACAACTACCAGTTCCATTGGTGCAACTTCAGTTAGCTTCAGGATCTCCGTCCGTTGGGCATCATTGGATCTTTCTTGTTGGGCAACATTGTTTTTATCTCATCGGGCATCCTGTGATTCTGCTTCGTCAGGCAACACTGTCTTCTGCTCGTCAGGCATCACTGTGACTTTATCTCTATCTTTACCAATGGTGTGCACTCTGCCGGTGTAGTCTGTCACTTGGTGAATACTTGACTTTTATGCATTGCTAAAAGCATAACCTCTATTCCATTGATTCTCTAAAGTCTTTGGCATTATGTATATGACCATACAGATGATATCAAGTTGACATCAATGACAATACAAACCATTAACTGATTTAACATCTTGCATCATCTTCAACTTAACATTATCAAACATTCAATTAGTTACATGTCATCAACCATAAGACCGCATTTTATGAAAGGTTTGTTTTCAAACTTCCAAGTTCATTATCTCCACATTTTGTATACATGTCCACCAAGGCAATTGAAACTACAACATCTAAAAAAATTTATTTAATATTTATGCTTTGATGGATGTCCATGCCCTGTTCCAAAGCTCCCATTTTGGCACAGGCAGGTAGGATGCTCACAAAGGTTGTGGAATTTGGTCAGAGATGCCCAAAATCTAATGAACAGTGCTCAACAGGGGATCCATCTCACAGTGGACCCAACCAAACTCACTAGGGAACTTGTATGCTCCTGATTTGTTTTGTAACAACACTAAAAAATATTCATCAAAAGGGACCCTAACCCAAACTCCTTGTATGATAATACCTATTTATGGTATTCTCCTTCACAAAGATCCACCATCCCTCTACAAATTAACACAATCCCCATTCTTGATCATAAACTGATCATGTCAGCATTCCCTGTTTAGATTGTTCAATCCCAACCTTAGATTGTTCTTTATATGCATAGTACATAGACTCTGTGTCCATGTAAATAGTGAAACTAGAGGATGCAATTAAAATTAATCATCACATGATACTCTACATCAATGATGAATAGATTAATTTTTATAATCTATAGTTCATCATTTAAGTCAAATATTTCATGTTTTCAGGCTCACCAAATAAAAATCTATTAAAATTATACAAGTTTGTCATTCCCTGGGCAAGCCAAAAGTAAAGGGTTGAAAAAGAGGCAGTGGGCTATCTTTGCATTGGTTGAGGTAGGTTGTGTCATTAGCTTTTGTGAATCCACTTTTCCATAGTTTTTCTAGTCTTCAATACACTAATAATGACCATGTTTCCGTATAACTTGGGTGGTTGCACTGTAAAACAGGTCCAAGTAGAAGAAACATCTGGTTAACAACATTCTATATTTGTTTTGTTTCTCTTTGCCACACCCTTTGATCTGGTGGCATCTTTGAGATAACCATTATAAAAAATTGAAAGGCTCATGCAGTTATGCTAAACTCTGGTCCCTTATTACCCACCCTCATAACGTGGGGAGTACATCTTGTAAATGATATTGGATCCAGAAAATAGTGACCATATGAAGGTCTAAGTTGAGAATCTATCTTATCAGTAACTGATATTAAACCACAAGGTCTGCATCATATACATTAGATGATTAGCTTATATTTTATGCAAGCTCACAATGCTTGTATTTGAACAAGCATCTACCGGACATGCAATCTGAAGTGCAATCCTAAATTCTCTCAAAAGTATTATTCTCAAATATAAATGTTTATAATTCTTTTAGATAGGTTATTCCTTTTCATGCAAAGGTGATCATCGTAAAATTCCCTCTTAACACTATCCTACAACATTCCAGTTAATTATTTTTTAAGTAAATAAATAAGAACACAAACAAATTAAAAATTTGCTTTCTACCATTTTTCAAATCGTTAATTGTTTTCCCAGCACGTATAAGGAAATAAAATGAAATTAAAATTTTTCTTTGTCCCAATTTCAAATCATTCATGTGCCAAAAAATCAGCATGCTAGGTTGTATATGTTAGTCTACCATAGATCACTCTAATAAATCTATGTAGGATTTTGTTTGGTCATGGTTGTTGGAATTCAATGTCATAGAATAAAATCCTAACTTGTAGTCTTCTACTGCTAAATATTTGGGATCATTTAAGCCCAAGATTTAGATAAATTTTGGAGCTGTGAATATGTCATATTCACAACGACATTAAAATTATCAGCCTCATATTATTATAATTGAGATTGGAAAATAGTGTCAGACCTTTTGGGAAAGCATTATATCAATACAGGAAAAAAGTTGTATTTGTTTCTTTCCTAGCTCCTCCACTTTGAAACCAATGATTCTTTTCAGAATGAATATGACATATGGATTTTAAAGCACTAAATAATTTTTTATTGAAAAATATAAATCTATTCAAGTTACAGGTCTATAAACTCTGCTCTGGAGGATATGGCTAGAAGTGGCCAATTGAATATGAAGCATTGCCTGAGTGCAAAGTAGTGAACTTGTTGTGATTATACCATATTCAGGGATCCACTCAACATAGATCTAAAGTTGTTGCCTAATTGTAGAAAAAGTTAATTTATATGGTGTTGTCAAGTGAAGTGCTTTACAACTCAGATCAACTAACATAGAAATAGCCTGGCAGATTTTTGTAGTCTTCGCCATTAAGGATAGGAACTCATCTAGTAGAATTTATGGTTAAATTTTCCAATGTATCTTTAGGTAAGAGTTGATAACCAATAAGATGGTCATATGGATTTCTTCCAAAACACAATTCTAACATGGAATAAGCACAGGTCCTCGAAAAATAAGTAAACTATGAAACCAATATCTAAGTACTGCTGCTACAAAAAATTTATGGACACTGGCTGGCATTGGCTGGAGTAGTCAAAAATTCCTTTTCCCATACTTGCAGGACTATGGCTCTATGGTGGTCTAATCATAAGGTAATAATAAATAACAAAACTTAGAAACTAAAGTTGTTTACCACAACATATTAAATGAGAATATCATACAAAATGTTTTATAGCAATTATAGAACGCATAAAGATGAGCATAAGATACAATATACCAAATCAAATCTTACCTTCCCCAAAATAGGAGCCATACCCATGATAACATAAGCCAAGGTAGAATGGATATGCTGTGAAGAATCTATTAACAAGTCCTGTCAAAACAAATCTAACTTCATGAACAACTAAACAATAGAAGTGAAAGAATAACAATTTTTAAAACAAGCATAAAGAATTTCGATGAAAGTATAGCTTGTACAAGCCAAGGAAGAATGGAAATGTTGTGAAGAATCTATTGACAAGTCCTGTCAAGACAAATCTAACTTCATGAACAACTAAATAATAGAAGTGAAAGTATAACAATTTTTAAAACAAGCATAAAGAATTTTGATGAAACTATAGCTTGTACAAATCAAACTACCTTCACACAAGGAAGTATGTGCTGGATTGCAAGCTGAGGATTCAACATTCTACAAAACTTAGTCAACTTTCCTACAGCTACAATACAAAAAATAGTGTTAGTCTTAAAAGACTAAGAAATGAAAAATCTTAAACCTATCCATAACATTTGACAATGTGTTATTTTTTTAGAGGACAAAATGTAGTTGCAAAGGAGGATGTGACAATAACATGTTCAGTCTATTTAGCATCCATTGTTCAAGCAATATATCATTAAAATAATAAGAGTGTTAACACTGATTGTTAACACTATTAAGGGTGTTAACACTGATTGTATGTATATACACATGTATACACATATACACACATGTGTATATATATACACATACACATGTGTGTGTATACATATATATATACACATATATACATATATTTGTGTATATATACACATATATACATATATACATATGTACACATACACATGTATGTATGTATATATATATACATATGTGTATATACACATGAGTATATATACACATGTGTATATAGAAATGAGTATATATACATGAGTAAATATACACTAGTGTAAGCACATGTGTGACATCAAGATATTATGGAAGCCAAACAATATAAAGTGTAAGCAATGGGTGTGATATCAAGATGTCGCCACCATGGTGAATAGAGAAGTTTTAAAATCACCACTTCTAGGTTTTATGATAGAAAATTGGTTGATTAAGTTAATGATTAACATTGAGTAAAAAATAAAATACTATCAACTAAGGGAAATTGTTACACAATGATATTGAACAACAACAATGCATTTTGAGATGGTGTTGTGATGACATGCGATGAATGCTTGAATTAAGATTTGATATTGGCAATGCTAGAAATTGGTGTCATCATGATTATTGGTACAAAGATAAAGCTATTCCAATGGTATTCTATGACTTTTTAATAATTCAACTCATGTCAAAGGTTAGTGATTGTAGCTGAAATGACCTAGGTCAAAGTCCTTTTATACAAGTTACGGGCACACAAATGTGAACATTTTAGTGTGTTAGTTAGCAAGTAACAATTGATTAAAAGTAAATAAGCTTGAGCCCTTGATGAATCTAGATTTATGATTCAAGGATCCAAGGTTGGAAGTGTGGCCCTTGATTGACTTGAAGTAAAAAAGGTAACCCTAATCTGAACAAAACAAATGTTGATTATAAAGTTAATAATAATATGAACAAAAATAAAAATATATTAGCAAAATTAAATGTTAGACAATAAGATTAGTGAGATTTAACATATTTATGGGGGTCCTCTATTTAGTGAGATTTGATTTTTAGTAGGTTTATTAGAACCACTCAACTTTACTCATAGATCAACAATTTTTTAACCAAAAATAATTTTGAACAAATAATTGTTGCAAACAATATTTCACTTCTCTATTTTGAAAATTGACAAATCACTTTATTTTTTTTATTTTTTATTTTTATTTTTTAAATTTAAATTTTATGACATGTTTATACATGAAAAAAAAATTTAGATTTTAGCTTAGAGAATTTAGAATAAGTGTTTGTAAAATTGTAAATAAGAAGAGGGGGGATTTGGGCCATTTTAGTTATTTCAATATTTGGAGTAGGTTTGTTATCTATTTTGTATTGGGAAGAATTTGGACATTACATTTAACTTGTATTTTCTATATTCTTGAGTTTTGTATTATGTGGACTAAGTTGAATGCAATCTTGTCCAACCAGTGTGTTGTGTCCTGGTTGCTTTCTACTATGAAGTTTCTTATATAATCAAGGGCTTGTCCTCTATAGTCATACAACTAATACCTACAATAAAATTGGTCTTCCTAGACTAGGTGTGTTGTAGGAACCCTAAAGGGCTTATTTTGAGAGGGATGAATTATAAGATTTGGTTGATAATAATTTACTTGTGATATTTCTATCAAGATTCAACTGTGTAATTTTTAAGTCAAACTCATTGACCCATGTTTATATATGTGTGTATATACATATGTGTACACACACACACACACATATATATATATATATACATATACACGAGTGTATATACACTCATGTATATATACACACATATATGTGTATATACATACATGTGTATATGTGTGTATGTTTATATGTGTGTGTGTATATATATATATATATATATATATATATATATATATATCTGTGTGTGTGTGTGTTTGGCAACAATAATTATATATGTGTATGTGTGTGGCAACAATAATTTATTTTGGTACGACAGAGAAGTAGGAGAACAAGCATTGTACGGACTATGACAATAATATATTATGAGAGTCATATACCCCCCGCACTTCAAAATAGAGATCTGTTATAAGATCAGTGTCATACTTTACTATTATTCCTTGTTATTATGAATCCTTTATAACCTCAAATGACTGCTCTGTTGTTTGTAACTGATCTTATCTTCATTTGCATGTACTCTCATTTAGGAACTTAGATCTTGACATTATTTTGATCTTTTATTTTTTCTTGTAATTGCATGGATAAAAACAATAGTTGTATTTCCTTTCCTGCTTTATGCACTTTCAACAGATCTTTTTCTACTTGGGGATTTTGTGAATTATATTTCTACACTAGTGACTAAATTTATTATTTAGAAACTTATGATTATATTATATTTGTGGCCTTTCATTATCTATGTAATATAATGTGTTACTTTTTTTCTTTTTTGCAAAAATGTGTTGATAAATTCAAAGAAGGGGATAAAGTTAAGATGTTGGATCCATATGATGGTGATGTTGTGGGCATTGTGTGGATTCATTCCCTATCTATTGTACATGGAATCAATTTGAAAGAAATAGGAGATGCAAATGTAAACATTGTAAAGGTCACAAGTAATGTATCCCTTGCTTATGAAGACAAAATAGATGGAGTTGTTTGTCTAAAAGAGAAAGAGGGAACCTTCACACGGTGACCACTAAAGTATTTGAAAAAAATGACATAGTTGATCAACATGTTTATCATGTTCTAGTTGTTAGACATCTTGGCTCAGTGCTTTATATTTGAGACTGTTAGAATGAATTTAGAATAAATGAGAGGGGGGGGTGAATCAGTTATCCACTGTTCTATATGTTCCCATTAAAACTTTATACCAAATTAAACAACTCAGATCTTCTCGACAGTGATAGCATAAGTCAAAAATATAAGTATGTAGTTTACTGTTCAGATGAAATAAGCTTGCAGAAACTTAACAGTAAAACACAAAATAAACATTCACACAAGTTGACACCAGTATTTAACATGGAAACCCAATTTGGGAAAAACCACCAATAACATGCTATCAAGTTTTCACTCTTCTGAAGTGATGCCATGTTAAGAGCCAACCCTGTTAAAGGTTACAAAACACATTGTTAAATGTGACCTGGTTGAAGGATTTAATCACCCTGTCAGGAGTGGCCTTGTTAGAGGACTTAGAAAATTTCAATTTGAATGTCACCTTGTTCAAAGGATTTATACAATTACTGTTAGGTCAACCTGGTTAACGGATTTCAACTGATAAGATTGTTAGAAAGTAATCAACAAGTTTGATCTGATTCATACAACTTACTTTGCAATCCAGATCTAATTCAGCTCTAATGCTAATTTACTGAGTGGCCTCCATTCTCATCTCAAACTCCAGATCTGCTTGGGAATTCCTCAAGAAATCTCACTCTTCTTCTCTGTGTAGACACCTAAAATTGACCAGGTGTATCCAAAGCATTCAAAATTGTAAATCTCAGCCAAATGCCTCAAATCTCATCTCAATGCATTAAAATGGATCAAATAAAATGGACATTTATCAAGCAAAGTGGACAAAAAATCAAATTAAATCAAAGGATTAAAAAATCATGAAATCAAATAATTAAATTCAAGCCTACAAAGGGATTAATCAAATTATGCAATTGACTTTAATCAATTAATTGTATAGTTTAAATCAAAAAGATCAAATCCAACCCATTCACCCTTACATGGATAAATTAATTAAATGATTGAGTTATTTAATTCCTAATTTCTTTGAGACAACCAACCAACTTTCCCTCCATTTAAAAACACCTCAAAGCTTTTGACTTAACCAAAGTTTGATCATGATCAACTCATTCTACCCCCTACCCTTGGGAAATTGCTATAAATACAAGCTATTTTCTTTGTGTTTGGGATCCAAGAATTTCAAGATCAAAGCATCCTTATTATAGGCATTTGGAGAGAATTTGAGAGCTTTTGATCATATTTCAGCATTTGCGTAGCATTTTAGAGTATCATCTTTAATAACATTTGTTGATTTTATAACATATCTTGGAGCATTTTGAGCTAGATTAGAGCATTGTTTATCATTTATTTCTCATTATAGGATTGTCCTTGGGAGAGATTAAAACTGAGAGCTCTCTTAACAAAGATTAGATAGAGAACCATGAGATGTCATGGGTTTTAAACTTCAATTCTTAGATTAAATAGCATTTTCTTTCTATAGAGTTGTTGTTTCTAATCCTAATTTCATGAAGGTGTTAATCTTACACACACAAATGACACCCACCGTGGGGCTTTAAGCCTCATTTCTAACATTTTATAATAATATTTTGTGTGTTTTTCTTTGTTCTTTGTGCTATTTTGCAAAAAAATAGGAGAAGAGCTGCCTATGCAATTTTCAGAGCCGCCTGTGAACAATAAATCACCACCTACAAAGTTTCTTTCGTCTCCGTCTTTCGTTCTTCAGCCGCGTGCTAGATAAAGTGTGCCGCCTACTAGATAAAGTGTGCCGCCTGTAAACTTTGAAGAGCAGCATTCCAACAACATTTGGCCACATTTTATACTTTCTGTGCCGCCTGTTATTTTTGTTTAGGTGCTTGTGGATTGTTTTAAGCCACTTAGTAGGATTTAAAGTGTGCCGCCTGCTAGATAAAGTGTGCCGCCTGATAGATAAAGTGTGCCACCTACTAGATAAAGTGTGCCACCTGTAAAATTTGAAGAGCAGCATTCCAACAACATTTGGCCACATTTTATACTTCCTGTGCTGCCTGTTATTTTTGTTTAGCCGCTTGTGGATTGTTTTAGGCCACTTAGTAGGATTTAAAAGCCGCTTAGAAAGTTTCTATTTACGCGTAGCAATATTTAAATGTCACCTTTTAGCTGTTAAATGCTGCATAAATATTTCTACTTTAAATCAGGTTTTTAATGGTTTGCTCACTATTTTGACTTTCTATTTTTTTATGTCCTATAGATGAAAAATCACCCGAAAGTGCAGAAACCAGAGAAAGAGGTCAAAAGGATTAGCAAAGAGGTGATAATTAAGGTTAAAAATGACAAAAAAATACATGCAGCTAATCTCTTAGAGAGTTTATTTGAGGAGGAACACTTATATGATCACTACATTAAAGTGTTTTTTGCTTACAAACAAAAATTTCCCACTCTTTAATTGATTTGCATGCCTAGTTCTTTAAGCTTTGATTCGATAAATTTTCATTAAAAGAGATTTTAGGAGGGAATTTGTCATTTTGGATTTCCACGTTTTCTTCACTTTGTCTCTATTTGTGTTGACTAACTTGTTGGAGGAGCCGGAGTGGGAACGATCGCCACTAGGTGAGTGGAAATAAGCCAAATCACTCAAAAATGCTCCTAGCCTTGCTAGCTTCAAAAACCAGGTATTTTTCTAACTAAGCTTGCATTGCTTAACTTGTAGAAAATTCTTTGAATCTAGCATAATTAGGGACACCTTACTATTTTCCATTCAAACGAGACATTAAGTATATGCTCTCAACTTTTCAAAGTTGATCAAAAAGCCAAAAGTGTCAAGTTTGGGTGATAGAAAGAAAGGGAAGATTAATTGAACCACACATCTCATTTTTAAGAACCTCTTTGTCAAGAGGTTGAAAATGAATAATTTTTCTTGAGGTGTTTGGAACAAAGGAAAGAAATAGGGCTACGATCTTCACTCTTTGAGTGAATCAGATTCCCAAACTTGTTGGATTGAGTTCGGTTCTTGCTTTCCATATACATGCTAGCTAGATAGAGCTTTAAAGGGCCTGCCTCCTGAGAATTGCCTTACGAGGATGGTGAGAGGGAGTGACCCAAAGTGAGAGATATTCACTTTTACCGTGATGTCATTTGACCCACTATAAATAAATGCACTTTACCTTAATTGGAAAGTGACTAAACCTTGTGCAAGCCATCCTCACTTCCTCTAGTAGTCCTTCGAGATTGTGCAAAATTGTACTTTTGTGTGTGTGGGAAGCCCACAAGGGGGTAAAGGATCTTGACAATATTTAGAATGGAAAGGATTGAAAACCTTGATAAAATAGTAGACCTACCTTTGTAGAGCCATTATTAAAAGATAAATTTGTTTGACTCTAAGGTAGGCTATTTGGAATAAATTCTTGTGCAAAAGTGTAAAAAAATCTGAGAACATACACTTTTAGTGTGGTTTTAGGGATATGGTACAACTTTGATGTGTGTGTTGAGCTTGTACTCTGTTTTCGTGCAAGATTCTTTTTTTTTCAAATCTGATCAAAGCCCTTAAATTTTTAAATACAGAAAATACAAAAAAATTGATAAAATCAACTTTGATCAGTGAAGCGTCGCATACCATCATTTCAGAGCTGCGTACAAGCAAAACTGGGCTGCTTACAAATCTTAAAATGCCACTTGAAAACATTCAATAGCCGTGTATGCCACTGGAAAGTGTCGCGTATCAACATTTTAAAACTGCCTATCAACAGGCAAACACCGCCTGCTAACTACAGAGCGCCACGTACAGGGATTCCAGTGACTGCGTATTAATGATAAAAGGTTGTCTACATGCAGGCAAGTGTCAGCTAGAGACAAAAAAGGGCAAACAATGGGTATATACTGAGGGTTTGAAATCAAGAAAATTCCATTTTTGGATATCCTTTTGAATGTTCTACCTCTGTGTATACTCAACTAGATCAGAATCTACCATTATTGGGCATTTTGTAAATTTATCCATGGATTGATCACTTTAGTGAGTTAAAAACCTAAGATCTTCATTCGATATATGTTAATGCTAGTTTTTACTCGATCCCATTACATTAAGACTACCCTACAACTAGATGGATCTTATCTAAGGCAAGAGTGTCCTTTTCTGGGCGATCCTTTTTCTTCAAGGCCCTTAAAAGAACCCATCAAGGAAACAGAACAAAGGATGTCTTTCCCATTTGGCCATATCAATCCCGATCAAATCAGCCATATAAACAAGGATATGAACAATCAAGGAAATGTTGACCCTAACAACAAAGGATCCAACAACAATACCAATGGAGGAGCAAACATGGACCCTAACAATCAAGGGATGAAAAATAACAAAAATGGGGGCAACATTGACCCTAATGATGAGGAGTTAACCAATGAAAATGTTAATGAAGCTATGCAAAGACTTTTCTTCATGAAAGTTATGGAAAAAGTGTTGGAAAAAGACAAGAAGTACTTCTTAGATCTAGCACAAACAGGTCTCAAACTTCCCCATGATTATGATGTCACCAAACTCAAACAAGAAGAAAATGAGGCTAATCCCATTGACATCATGAACAAGCAATTCCAAATTTTCCAAATGCAATTGGACATGATAAAACAAAGTGGGAGTCCTAAACCCTTTTCTATCAAATCTTTGTGTCCATTTCCATTTGATAAGTCTTTAATCATGATCCCATTTCCAACAAATTCTACTTATCCTAAATATGACAAATATGAAGGAACATATGATCCTCAAGATCACTGAAGGGAATTTTGTGCCCTAAGTCTAGAGTTCATGCATGACACAACTTACCTTATGAGGTTATTCCCTAGAATTTTGGGAGGTATGGAAATGGAGTGGTTTTCAAAGTTACCCTCCGACATTCGAACCTTTGAGGAATTGGCCTCTAAGTTTGTAACTCACTGTTCCTATAACATCAAACATGAGGTTATAATGCTTAATCTATGCAACACCAAACAAAGATAAGGAGAGGGATTCCTATTGTGGGTCCACAACACACACCCCATTTTTTGGTCCTCTGACCATGGGGACCCCCCTCTTTTTTGTTTTTTTTTCCTTTTGTCATGTCAGCCCCTCGTAGAAATCCAGTCAGCCACTGAAGAAAATTGTTGAAACCAAGATAGAGGAAGGAAGAAGCCTTTTTCGGCCTTTTGGAGGACTTAGGTACTCCGAAATGCCAAAATGGTTGAAAGACCAAAGACCTAGCCTTTCAGTGTTTTCAGACTCTGAAAACATTGAAAGGCCGAAGACTTCTTTCTCCTCTAACATTTTTGGCCTTTCGGGGTCTGAAGGCACCGAAGCCGCTGACGTCAGCCCGCAGGCTATAAATAGAAGAAGCCTTCTTTTTTAAAATCACTTTGCATTTTTTATCCTTCCCATGATTTCATCTACTTCTCCTCGCCGACCACTTAAACTTCCAAGCCGCCTGGTTGTCCTCCCACTCCTAGTCCATTCGAGGTAGGTTCTTCTCACTTTCCTTCACTTCACATTTTTGAGTCAAGGTCTAGGGTTTATTTTTGCACCTAGCACTTGTCCATCCTAGGGTGCTTTGTCTCTTTGGGCCTATGTGCCTTCATGTTTCGACAGGTACGTCCCTCCCTGTCGGGCCTAGGGTTTTCTAGTCTCATTTTTTTTCTTAGGTTTAGGGTTTTGGTGTTTCATTGGTTGCGGCCCTTGCCGCAAGTTTTCATCCTCCGAAAGGCCAAAAATGGATCTTCAACTCTTTCTAAGTGTCATTTTAGACGTTTCAGCCTTTCGGACATCCGAAAGGTCTGAAAAGGCTGAAAGTGAAACCTTTGTTCAGGATTTTGGGGTTCCTCATCATGTTCGAAGGTTTGGCATTCCTGAGCAAGCACCTCTCAGTTTCAGACCCCGAAAGGCCTGATGGACTCAGTCCTTCCAATAAACCTTTTCGCACTTTTAGAATTTTTGGTCTCCGAACTAGTTTTCGGTGTCCAAAATCTCGAAAGGTCTGAAAGTGCGAAAACTTACACTTAGCCATTTTTTCAGCTCTCTTTGCTTGCTTTCCTAGTTTAAATTGTTTTTCCTGTTCAATAAGCTACTGATATTTGTCTTTTCTTGCAAGAATGACTGAACCCAAGATAACCTCCCTAATGAAGTATCAATACAAGGGGAATCCCCCTAGTATAATTATCGGGAATGGAGATTGGAATGAATTCCTGACTCAGTGCTCCCAGCCAGCAAACAGATATGATGATTGCACCACATTAGTCCTATCTGGGCTAGTGAATGTAGCCGCACACCCAATGGTTGTTTCATCTTCAGAGCTAATCGTCACCCTAGCTCATCACTATGATTCAGATAAGAGGGTGGTAGTAAACTCAGAGGATCAGGTGGTACTGGACATTAGGCCGGATGTCATTGAGGACATCTTTCACCTTCACAAAGGCATAGACAAGTTCTATGACTTCTATATTGAAAAGGGGACCAAGTGGTTTGGCAACAAGGAGCAAGCCATACACGAGATGATGAATAAAGAATACCTCAAGCAACCGCTTCCTAAGAAAAAATTAGACAAGATAGACCTCCGAAGAGGCTATATGAAGGATGACATCCAAGAATATATAACAATGATAAGCTGGGTGTATGGGTTACCACAATCCACTCAACTTGAGCACTGGATGATCCTATTGATAGAAAGGATCCAAGAATGGAAGGCAAGATTCGACTAGGGCACTATTATTAGTGACAATTTGGACGAGAAATTCACAGCAGTGAGGCATAATCCCAAGTTTTACATGAGCACTTACATGGTGTATCTACTAGCTGCATGGGTAGATTATCCTGGCCTCACCAAGAGGGGAAGTCTAAATGATCCAAATGCATGGCCCCACCTTCTATACCCGTAGTTGGTAAAAGGAGCAAACATGCCAGAGGATTCCCCAGATTATAGGATAGTCAATAATACATTCATATTCATAGTCATCTAATCTATTTAAGGTGACTTTGCTAAAAGGATGTCAGAGGAAGCTGCTGTAAAGGTAAGGGCCATTGGGGCCTATTTTATCTAGTTCAGGACATTCACATACATTAGGATAGCCAGGTCAACCTGGAAACCAAAGAAGCTGCCCAGGTACCCATTTCGACTAGATAATCATATTAGAGATGGCCAGGCAGCTCACAGATGCATACAAGCACATAAAGCATAAGAAGAAGCACTGTTGGACTTTCCCATCTCTTTGGGACCATATACACTGCAAGACATGAAGTTTTGCAAATCCTTGGCTTTTGAATGGGATGACTGTCCCTTACAATTTTACAAGATAGTGCGAGCTCGCTTTGATCCCATAGGTACTTATAGCCACATTATCGACAAATTCTACATACAAAAGCCACATTTGGAGGATCACTGGATAAACTGCATAGATGACAATGAGGTCAAGATCTAGGATTATTGCAGAATGAACCTCGCTCTGGCAAAAGAGGTGTTAAAAGTTCCTATTTCCCCAAAGGTTTGGGAATGTGATTCAGGTGAGGTCCTAGAGGACATTTACACAAAAGATAAGGTATATGACCGGCTGATCATGAACGCAGAGGTGGACAAGGATGAAAATGATGACATAGACTTCTGGGTGAGGCATGTGATAAAGACCACCATAACTTGGATCAAGAAGCCACATAGAATGAGTCTGATCCCGGTAAAAACATTGATGGAGCCCTCTAGGAAAGTAGAAAAATAGCGAGGGGAGAAGTCAAAAGCTCCTAAGTATAAGAAGGCTCCCACTCAAAAGCCAAGAACCATGTATGGTCATGAATGACCAGTTGAATATGGCTCCAATCCTAGGCCCAAGAAAACTAGAATGACAGGCTGGATTGACCCACTAGTAGGGTCATCGCAACCCCAATCAAGTGAAGGCCCATCTACCTCTGGCTAATCTCCCCCCACCACTGAGAATAAAATATACAAGAGGATGAAGAGTTCTGAAGCTCCGCGGTTGGAAATTGTACAAGAAGGGTCTGAGGAAATAGAAGTAGATGATCCCCTAGTCTGAAGAATGAGATTGCAAAAAGGGAGAGAAAAGGAAACTACCAAGAAACATAAAGAAGATCCCAAAGAACAAGATAATCCTTTGGATGCCTTAGGATCGGATGAGTTTATGATTTCTAATTTTTGAGGGACTTGAAGGCTTTTTTTATCACAGCCAAGATATAGACACTAGATCTCCATCACTTATTCAGCCCCAGGTAATCCTCACTCAACCACCGATCCAACTCACCAACCCTTCGGTGAATGTCCCTAGTTCCACTCAAGAGCCTGAGGTTTAGGATAGTGGGATAGCCCAAATCACTACTATAGATCTTACAGTAGGAAAAGTACCATTTTCCACTCCACCACCTCATGTCCCTACTCCACCATCTTATCTACCACCTCCAATTCCTACTCCACCACCATTAATTCCAACCCTAACACCTACTCCTATGCCAAATCTACCCTACTCTGCTACCATTCTCCCATCTCCCACTCTAGCCATATCAACACCTACCCCACCAACATCAATCCCTTCAACATGTGCCACCTAGGCAACCAAAGGAGTAGTGAGTACTAAAGACACATCACCTTTCAAGACCATGCTAGAGGCCATGACCGGTCTTAGGTCAAATGTATCAATTGACACCTCCGCTAAAGAGGCCCTGGACAAGGAAGGGGGAAATGTGGTGACTGAATGAGGTGAGGGGGAGGGGGAGAAGGAAGAAGGGGAAATGAATGTGGATACCAAAGGGGGAAGAATGAAGGAAGGAGGGAGTGAATAGGGAAGAGGGCAAGAAAAGGAATCAGAGAAAGAAATAATGCCAGAAGTACAATACCTAACTTCAATCATCTAGGTTGCGCCATATGAACCTATAACTACATCCTGCAAACCTACTTGGTTCACCAAGGAGATACAACCCAGGAAGAGAACTTACATCAATGAACTAGATGGAGAGAATACAAGTATGACCTCTGTGAGGCAAGCCTTCCACCAGGCAGAAATCAATGTACCTGCAAGACCATGTCATATGTGACTCAGGACCCTGGGGGTCATTAGAAGGCCCAGATAGCTATCCCACCCCCAAGAACTTCTCAAAAAACAAGCTCATCAGAAGGATATACATTTAGGGAGGTGGATTTGGGTGAACCTACTAGAGAAGGGAGCAAGACACTGGAAGCTTTAGGGCTGAAGCATGCTCTAGGGTTCATGAACAAGGATGAAGAGACCATAAAATCCCTGACAGATCAAAATGAAGCTCTAAAGGGGTACATTCAAAAGATGGTGGGTCCTATTGACCCAAATTGTTCAGAGGCTTCATTACAAGCCATGCTTCATAAAAGGGCTACACTAGATTTGCCGGTAGGTTTGACTCCCTCTTTCATCCAGGTAAGTGCCGATTTGAGAAATGACTTCTAATAATTCAGAGAAAAGGCGATTCCATCAGTATTGAGGTTGTACCAAACCATATTAGTTGAAGTTAATTCACTCATTGACCTGGTGGAAGATGATGGGGGTATAGACTCAGAGGTAATTAAGTGGCAAGCAACCCTCCAGGATTTGGAGATAATTCAGAAGCAACACTTCCAAATTTTAATAAAAGTCTATGAAGGCAAAGAATTGGACAAATTTAAGGCATGGCCTGAACAAATGACCAAAATAATTAAGGTCTACAAGAAATACCAGGTCCTTTTAGATGAAAATCGAGAGGAGGTAATAAAATGGATCGAAGATATAGATACTTTCTTCATAGGGGTCAGCCTCAACATCTATCAGGATGAAAACAAACAGGCTCTACATCCTTCCAAAGAGGTGGTCCAATAGTTCAAAGAAGTTCTGGCCATAGTTAATACCAAGGAGGCCCTACAACAACTATTTTACCTAAAAGAGGAAATACAAAGAATGTCACAGCACAAAGAAGAGATTGTGTTCTTCGCTTCTGAATTAACTATCTTCAGAAAGAAGCAAGAACAAAGGGTCACCAAGATAAGAAGGAAAGAGATCAATTTCAAAGAAGTTCAGGAGATAGTGCAGAGGCTCCGGGAAGCTCACGCAGAGGTCTTTCCTGGATAAACCTCCAAGGTCCAATTACTAGGTGGGCAGGGCAAGACTTTCACACTTGGCTAAATTTCTGCTAAGGTAGAGTTTTTTGGCCTTTCGGCCTCCGAAATTTTGGCCTTTCGGCCTCGAAAGCAAGGAATGTTTTTTCAGCCTTTCAGCCTTCAAATATTTTAGCCTTTTGGCCTCTTCAAGTTTTGTCAGCCTTTCGGCACATGACAAGTCTAAAATTTTGGGACCTCTGAGTCTAAAGATTTTGATAAGCACCTGGGAAATTTTAAAGGCATTAAAGTTTCAGGGTAGAGTTCAGGGTCCAAAAAACTAGGGGTTTCCAGCGAGGTCACCTTTTCAAACACCAATTAGACTCTAGATTAGATTAATGGACAACTTGAGTTCATTTTGGGAAGGCTAAAGGTTTCTTATCAGTTCCCACCACCAGAGACAGTTCCATATGAAGAATCTAAGAAGGACCACCAAAATCAAGAAGAAGACTCCCAGTTTACAGAAGGAACTCACCTTCTTTCTCTCTCTCTTCTTTGGCAGATTTTTCCCTCTTTGAATGAGAAAATGGATTGTAAATGGATTTAAGAATCCATGCAGGTTACATAGTATCAGTTAGCAGTAGTTTCCCTTCAACAAAGTTCTAGTTTTAGCTTTTTCTTTTGTTTAGACTCTTTGATACCCTAACTTCGAAAATAAGAGTTGTAGAACAAAACTCTATATATTGTAATAAAAAAGCAATGTAAAGGGCCACCTTCTTAATACAATAAAGATCTACATTGAGTGCTTCATTCATGGTGTGTGAATTACTTCTATCTATGCAAATTTATTGAATGTATGCTTGTATTATTCCTTATTTTCAGAGAGCTCTTTGTATTGTTGTGTTTCGAATTCGTGCTACCTTTAGTTGGATTTTGTTGTTGTTTATCTACCTTGTTGTGACAAATGTGTGGAGGATGCCATCTTTGTGCTTAATGATAAATCCATCTCGTGGGTACGCATGTCTTGGTGGCTTCACAATTTGATAGATTTTGAATATCTCATACGAGTAAAACATATCTTTTCTCCAAATGCTTGCATCTGTGGAGTGGTGAATTGTGACTGGGTCTAATTCATGCTTTGTGGGTTGTTTTGAATCTCTCCAGCATTCAATTCACAAGGGAGATTTTACAGTGGTTTATGTCCTTAGGATTTCACTTTTCTTTACAATTCGCTACATTTCTTGTTACTCTCATCTCTTTAAATTCTGTCTTAAAATTCTGAAAATCGTTATCTTAAAAAATACCAAAGTTGCATTTTATTTACCATACCCATACTTGTTAAAAATAGAAAATACCCAAAAAAAGAGAACTAACAATATTTTGCAATTTTCTATCTTGAACGTACCAGCAAAGGCCTCCTCATGAACAATCACATTTATCTTCAACTGAGTAACCAAGAAGGTTGTGACCCAACCCCGGAGAACCTTAGGAATAACTCGGTTATTCTTTCAAGAGAGGAAATTGAATCTCGAGATCCTAGCAAGTTGGCTTGTGTCAAAATAATGCTCAACAGAAGTGGCACTAGAAAGAGGGCCTCAAGACCCAAAATTTGGATAATATTGGATCTTTCTCTCTAGAGAGATTCAAGTGTGTGCTTACATCATCTCTGAAAAGAGGTAAGTTCCTCAAACTCACTCACCACCAAAGGGCTCGCAGCGACAAAGGTAAAGAAAAAGGTGAATCTTCTCATCACCTTGCCATACCTCGAGATCCTCTTGGACAAAAATCACACATTGTTGCCCCAGCTATTACCACAGCCATCAATCAAAATTAGAACTTGCCAAATCAACATTTTTAGCAACCTCGTCCAATGGCCTTTTTCGCTAACGCAACAAGCTCACCTTTGAACTTTGTTGGGCAGCTCCATGAGTTACCCAAAAATCCAGAATTTTTTTTTACATGATTCATATATGGTGAATCTAGGACAGCGAAAGAACACATCTGCGCCTTCAAGGAAATTTGCAACCGTAAAGAGATTGCCCACCAAGACGTCGTCTGTCATCTATTCCCATACACTTTGGGAGAGTTTGCGTACAACTGGTACCTAAATTTTCCATGAGGGTCCATCTCAGTATGGAATGACTTCGAAACCAAATTCCTCAATCAATTCAAATTGTATGTCGATCCTGCAGTGACACATCACCAGTTCATAACCATGAGGAAAGATCCTAAGGAGCCTATTGCTATGTTTAATCATCATTTTCACAAAATGCATCAAAATTTGGAAGCTGCTTACACTATACTAGATGAGGCTGTCATACAAGTTTACTTAAAAGCTTTAGATCCATTTACTTTGATCTTTCTAAGAAGGCTTCCCCCGATGGATAGAGACACAATTGAAAAGGTGTACAATGAAGCCATCACTTTCACTCAGCAAACAGACCCACAAGAAGGAAGCTATGTGGCTATGCCCATCATGAGTAATCTTTCTGTCCCACACCCATTTGCAACAAACAATCAAGCCTTGGCCAGTCACCTACCTATGCTAACCCCCATACCGACACAACCATGCACAACTGTGCCTCCATCTATTACTTATCTAGGCTACTAAACTCATAAGATAACATTCGTAGGATAGAGGGTTTTACCCCAAAATGAGCTTGATGCTCTCATGGCTTCTAAGTTAGATGTCGTAAAGAAGAATTTATCACAGCTCACTAGCAGAGTTACCAGAATGAAGCTAAACCCACCCCAAAACCAAGGTGGATACCAATGAGCGTCTGCTGGTCCAAATACATACCCTCAAAATCCGAACAGGGGTTTTAATGCCTATAACAACAACATCTAGCAGAAGAAACCATTTGGGCAGCAAAGGCCAAATCATCCATGGAACACTAGACCAAATAATGGCAGCATCCCAACAGACAATGCCAATACTTATGAGGCTTCAGAGGCCAATTTTGTTGAGGCTCCAATTAAGCATCAGGACAATAATGGATATGTGAACAACTCCCAAGACCACTACACCCAGAATCTAGAGGGGCCCCTGATGCAATTCAATGCTATGGTGTTCGATTCCTATGAGTCTGGAAAGGAGGGAGGCCCAGAACCCTATACGGGAGAAGATAAATTCATGTTCCCTTTTCAGAGAGAAAGTGAGTCTGAATATTCTGAGGTGCATGCCTTCCAAAATGATCAGCGAAACTCATACAACCTCTAAAGTAGAAAGGAGCCCCTCACTGATGACATACCTCCAGGAAAGAAACCAACTCCACCAGATCCTCAGGCTAGTAACAATCCCATACCTCCAAAGGGCCCAAATTCTCCCATACCACCTACAACAAGTACATATGCTGGCTACCGAGGAACGACCTAGTCAAATGACAAGTACAGTGCAGTAGATGAACTCAAGAAAACTAAAGTGAACATCTCTATGTTTGAACTATTGCAAGGCTTCCCATCTCAAAAGGAAGCCCTTTTAAGATCCTTAGATCATTCAAAACCCGACCTGTCGACCAATAGCACCAGGGTGCCCACATCCAATGTTAACACATCTAAGGCGTTCCTATCAGTATTCATGAATAGGATGGAGGTCCCACCATTCTTACTCAGCCTATGGATGTTTGGAAAGAACCTACATAATTGCCTAATTGATTCAAGAGCCTCATGCAACATTATGCCCCTATCAATTTTCCAAAAGTTGGGGATGGTGCCCCAAGTAAAAAACTAGGTGGTCATACAATTAGACAAAACCGAGGTCAAAGTAATTGGTGTGCTCAAAGACATACACATTCAACTAGTCGTAGACCCCCGGATACAAGAATGCATTGATATACACATAGTGGACATCCTTGAGACTTATGGGATGTTGCTAAGCGGGGAATGGACTAAATGCTTAAGAGGATGGCTCTCTACAGATTTCACCCAACTTTGGCTACCTTGGAGAGGTTTGAACAACCAGATCAAGATAGATACAGAACCGAAGCTGAAGAGGATGATCACCGAATACAATGCCCTGAATGAAGTCTTCTTCACTCAAACCTATTTGGGCACTTATTGATTAGATGAAATTTTCATGTATCAAATCTGAGAAGGTGAAGAATCAGACCATAGTCCCATCCAAGGTCTCCTAGACCTGAATATTGGTGATGAAATCTTCCAAAGTTTCATCAATAGCACAAAAGCTAGCCTGTGGCATCTGGACCAAGACACAGATCCCAACATCTTATTGCTACCTGGATAGTGCCGATTACATCAGGCTAGTCATCCTGAGTTTACATGCCCCAGTTTTCAAGAAGCACTGTCACAAGTGTTGGCTCAAATTTCCCAACCAAATAAGCCACCAGAAGCACTAACGATAAAAGAAGATGAGCTTGGGATAGAAGGTAGGAACAATGCCACACCAGATATGGACAGCCTAGTTGTTGCAAATAGTTCACCTCAAGATCAAGACAGTGGGTCAAATTCTGAAGATAGAAGCCATGCCCCAAATATGCTTAGTGACTGGGGTACCTCGAATGATGGAGTGTGTCCCCCTTACAAGGGAATACTGGAAGATAAAGGTGATGAAGACAAAAAAATCCCCAAACCCAAGCATACTCAGCATACGAGAGAGTTAACTTCTTCTGACAACGATGGAGAGAGGGGCCGAAAACCAAGGACCAAGGGTTTTTCTAAAAAAAGCTCAACCAGACCCAGCCCTACTAAACCACCTTAGATATGGAAACTGCACTTCGATGGTTCCAAATGTAAACAAGGAGTAGGTATGAGAATCGAATTGATAAATCCAAGGGGTAAGTTTTTCTATGCTTCTTATAGATTACAGTTTCTTTGTACTAATAATGTTGCAGAATATGAAGCGCTGGTTCGCGGACTCCTCCTAGCTCACAAGAAAGGAATCAAAATCTTGATAGTGAAAGGAGATTCCTAATTGGTTGTCAAGAAGATTTGAAGCCAGTATACTTGCAATGATAAGAGGCTCTCAGCCTACCGAAATAGGGCATGGGATCTGATCAATGACTTTGACGCATTCAACATCAAAACCATCCTGAGAAGAAAGGATGTTGTTGCTGACGCATTGGCTGTTTCAGCCAGCTAATTACATCCAATGGAGAAATCTAAACTAAAGAAATTCTCGGTTGAACTTGTCATAGCCCCGGCCATTCTGGACAATATCACTAACTTTCAAGTCTTCCAATATGATCAATATATCTTAGAGTTTATCATGTGCGCTGGTGTGTTTGAAAAGTAGATCATCGACGAGGAGAAGAACAGGGAGGAAATAGTTGAACATGAAGAGCCTGATGATTATGGCATCATAAACCTAAAAACCAATGCCATACCCAAGGGAATGGTAGAACTAGAGAGGATTTTTTATAGCGATAAGATTTCTATACGAAGACACCCCAATGTAACACCTGATGGTAAAGAATGTGACACCTACAACCTGGGCACGGAAGAAGAACCAAGAGAAGTCCACATCGAGAAAGTGGGAACCAAGGAAGAAAAGGAGAAAATGGTCCAGCTTCTCACTAAATATCCAGATGTCATAGTATGGAGTTATGAAGAATTAAAGACATATGACACATCAATCATAGTGCACAACACCCCTTTGAAGCCAGATTCTAAGCCTTTCAGACAATGACAAAGACCCGTGAATCCCACTATGGAGCCCTTAATCCAAAAGGAAGTCCAAAAGTTGCTCGATGCCAGGATCATCTTCCCGATTTGACATTCTACATGGGTTGCAAACCTAGTACTTATAAGGAAGAAGACTGGAGAAATCAGGCTATGCGTAGACTTCCAAAACCTCAACAAGTCCTCTCAAAAGGATAATTATCCACTCCCATCTCTAGACAAAGTGCTATAGAAGGTTAATGGATCTCAAATGATGTCATTTCTGGATGGCTACTCTGGGTACAATCAGGTGATGGTACAGGAAGAGGACAGGCTAAAAATGACATTCACCACTAAATGGGGAACTTTCACCTATCGACGGATGCCTTTCGAGCTGATTAATGCTGGAGCCACCTTCCAGAGAGAAATGGACATAGCATTCAAAGGATTAGTTGGAAGGTGCATTATCATCTACATGGATGATCTCACAGTCTACTCAAAACTAAGAGCTGACCACATAAGCAACCTCATAAAATGCCTCCAAAGGTGCAGAGAATTTGGGATCTCCCTCGACCCCAAGAAATGCGTGTTTGGGGTAACTAAAGGAAAGCTCTTGGGGCATATCATTTCCAGAAAGGGGATATCCATTGACCCCAAAAGGGTGGAGGCAATCCTAAAATTGACACCACCTCATAGCCGCAAGGAACTAAAATATTTCTTTGGAAAGATCAACTTTGTCAAGAAATTCATCAGTGGCTTCACAGAAATAGTGAAACCATTGAATGAAATACTCAAGAAAGATTCCAAGATTGAATGGGCTCTCCTAGACAAGAAGTCTTTCAAAGAGATTAAGAGTGCCATTGCCACGGCACCAGTCCCAGCTAGTCCTGACTACACCATCCCTTTCAAGGTCTACTCTTTCGCGTCAGAACACTCATGCGTAGGCATCCTCACGCAGAAGAAGAATAGTGAAGATAAAAGGCCCATCACCTTTATGAGTTTCCCTTTCAAAGATGCTGAGCTCAGATACCCAAACCTCGATAAGCAGTCATTTGCTCTCGTCAAGGCGGTGAAGAAATTCAAACATTATATTTTAAGGAGTAAATTCATTGGGATAGTTCCAGATGCAACAGTTAAATCCCTCCTGATGCAGAATGAGCTGGGAGAACGGAGAGGAAAATAGATGGCAATTCTCCAAGAGTTTAACCTAGAAATCCAACCAATGAAGTTGGTAAGGGGCCAGGGCCTAACAAAGCTAATCTCTGAGTTTGAAGAAGGTCTGGTCTGCCAAACATACACCGACCAAGGCGTGATCACAGATGTGTGGTACCAGGACACAGTGTATTATCTATTGTAGAATCGCTGCCCTGAAGAAATGAATAGTTCCCAGAGAAGAGCTTTAAAGATAAAAAGCAGCTCTTACATGCTAAAGAGTGGACAACTCTACAAACACAATTACGAGGGTTTGTACCTAAGATGTTTGGATAGAATGGAAGCAAAAAAAATACTGGTGGAGTTTCATGAAAAATACAGAATGGGACATGGATCGGCAGAGGCCACTGCTCACTAGATCCTAAGGGTAGAGTATTTTTGGCCTATGATATTTAAAGATACCAACGAGCATGTGAGATCTTGCCACACTTGCCAAACTAGTGCAACTCGAGAGAGAAATCTGGCAATGCCCTTACAACCAGTCTATGAGGTACACCAATTTTCCCAATGGGGTTTGGATTTTGTTTGATTGATTAACCCCCCTTTATCTGTAAGACATAAGTTTATCTTAATAGCTACGACTATTGCACGTGCTGGATGGAGGTGCAAGCATTGAAGAATTGTACCACTGAGGTTGTGACCAAATTCATGGAGGAGTGCATCATAACTAGGTTTGGGATGCCATTCTACCTAGTATGTGACAATGCTCCCTCTTTCTCTTCAACCTTACTCACACAATGGACCTTTGAAAACTAGGTAATCCTCAAATTCTCTTCAAACTACTATTTGCAAGGCAATTGCGTAGCAGAGTCTACAAACAAAAATCTGATGACTGTGATCAAACACCTCTTGGATGACAACCCCAGGGACTGGCACACAACTAAAATATGCTTTATGGACTAATCACGTAAGGATCAAGAATGCCCTAGGGACGTCTCCATACCAAATACTCTACGGCTTACAACTGGTCTTTCCTATGAACCTAAAGATCCCAATTCTAAGATTCATGGACCAATACGTAGGGGAGGAAGATCAGATATAGGTAAGACTCATGAATCTCCTAAAATTAGAGGAGAAATGAACTTTGGCCCTAGAACATGTATTGAAGCATTAGGCTATAGTCAAAAGGTGGTTTGATAAGAGAGCTACCATCAAAACCTTTAGGATCTCTAACCTTCTCCTCATGTGGGATAAGGCGAAAGAAAAGCCAGGTAGCCACACCAAGTTCCAAAGACTGTGGATAGGCCCTTACCAAATATCAGAGATCCTAGGGTAGAACACTCTTAGGATCAATACATTGGATGGAGAGTTGACCCCATTTCCTATCAATGGGAAATTCCTCAGAAATTACTTTGGGTCCTAAGCAGGACTGACTTTCGTCCCTTGTACCATAGTCACTTTTGCATTTTTTTCTTCCTTTTTCCTTGTTTTCCTCACCGTTAGTCCTTTCTTCCGCTCATGTTTTTTCTTTTCTTCTGTCGGGGATTATTTTTTTCTTTGGGTCAGTGTGTTTTGGATCCAATCCAAGGCATTCCGCAAGAGGAGAAAAGGTATTTCTTAGTCAAATTTCTCCAAGGATACATGCAGTGTAAGAGAACCTTCCCAAAAAACAAAGTAGTGATGATTATCATTGACAGACAAGAAGGAGTTCAAAGTTTGGTCATCCTGATCACAAGACACATTAAGGTACAACACCGGAGGGTGTTGGTTTCTAGGGAATTTTTTATTTATAGCCAGCCTGAGTACATAGGTTTGGGTACCCACCGGTCCTAGAACCCAAGTCTGAACTGAATGCGAAGGCAATAACGAAAGAAAGAAGAGCCAAAAAAAGGAAATCAAAAGAAACACTTAAGAGAAAAGTTCCCCAAAGAGGTCATGAGTGAAATTTTTTGGGAAACACCACCTAATCGTTGCTCAGATCAAAAAAGAAAAAGAAGAAGAAAAGAGGTTATGGACCTGAATGCATGGAACACACTAACATCCAAGCCTTGATACATCTCCAAGCAAACAGAAGGAACAAAATGATTTTTCAAAAGATGGAGCTCTCACAAAGAAAGAAAGTTATAGCCTAGTAGGCATAATGGACTTGGGTGATTATGACAACCTCTACCAGGGCTATGGATGCCCAATTGGTAGTAGAGAAAGGTCATACTTGGGAATCAGTGAAAACTTTGTCAGGGCTATGAATGTGTGACTAGCAGCAAAGCTCTTTCTGGGAAGCCCTGGTTTATTTGGCAAAGGTTGGGAATAGCTGGCAAGCGTCTTGGTTATCACAACCAAAGGTTAAGAAATGAACACACATGAACACACATAGGGAAACTAACAGAAGAACCTCAGATTGGAGGTCATTGAAGAATCATCCACTCCACCACAAAGCTACTTTCTGGAAGAGTGTTGATGATAAAGAAATGTCTTGGTCATTCCTCCTTTTGTCAGGGCTATTTGTTGTGGGTCCACACAACACACCCCATTTTTTGGTCCTCTGACCATGGGGACCCCCCTCTTTTTTGTTTTTTTTTCCTTTTGTCATGTCAGCCCCTCATAGAAATCCAGTCAGCCACCAAAGAAAATTGCTAAAACCAAGATAGAGGAAGGAAGAAGCCTTTTTCAGCCTTTTGGCCCTTTTGGCCTTTCAGAGGACTTACGTACTCCGAAATGCTGAAATGGCTCAAAGACCGAAGACTTGTCCCTTCAGTGTTTTCAGACTCTAAAAACACTGAAAGCCCAAAGAATTCTTTCTCTTCTAACATTTTCAGCCTTTCGGGGTCCGAAGGTACCGAAGCTGCTGACATCAGCCCACGGGCTATAAATAGAAGAAGCCTTCTTTTTTAAAATCACTTTGCATTTTTTCTCCTGCCTACAATTTTGTTTGCTTCTCCTCATCGACTACTTCAACTTCCCAGCCACCTAGTTGTCCTCTCGCTCCTAGTCCATTTGAGGTAGGTTCTTCTTGCTTTCCTTCATTTCATGTTTTTGGGTCTAGGTCTAGGGTTTGTTTTTGCACCTGGCACCTATCCAGCCTAGGGCACTTTGCCTCTTTGTCTCATCGGGCCTCTATGCCTTTGTGTTTTGATAGGGACGTCCCTCCCTGTCGGGCCTAGGGTTTCCTAGTCTCATTTTTTGTCTTAGGTTTAGGGTTTTGGTGTTTTGTCAGTCGCAACCCTTGCCACAGGTTTTCAACCTCTAAAAGGAAGAAAATGAATCTTCAACTCTTGCTAAGTGTCATTTCAGACATTTCAGCCTTTCAGACATCCGAAGGTCCGGAAGACCGAAAGGTCTGAAAAGGCCAAAAGTAAAACCTTCATTCGGGCTTTCAGGGTTCCTCATCATGTTTGGACGTTCGACATTCCTGAGCAAGCACCTCTTAGTTTTGGACCCCAAAAGGCCCAACAGACTCGGTCCTTCCTATAAACCTTTTCACACTTTCAAACTTTTCAATCTCTGAACTAGTTTTCGGTGTCTGAAACCTCGAAAGGTCTGAAAGTGCAAAAACTTACGCTTAGCTATTTTTTTAGCTCTCTTTGCTTGCTTTCCTAGTTTAAATTATTTCTCTTGCTCAATAAGATACTGATATTTGTCTTTTCTTACAGGAATGATTGAACCCAAGATAACCTCCCCAATGAAGTATCAATACAAGTGGAATCCCCCTAGTTCAAAGGTGGGAAACAAGCATAGTGAGATAATAGATACCAATATTGGGAATGTAGATTGGAATGAATTCCTGACTTAGTGCTCCCAGCCATTAAATAGATCTGATGATTGCACCGTATTAGTCCTATCTGGGCTAGTGAATGCAGCCACACACCCAGTGGTTGTTTTGTCTTCAAAGCTGATCGTCACCCTAACTCATCACTATGATTTGGATAAGAGGGTGGTAGTAAAATCAGAGGATCAAGTGGTAATGGACATTACACCGGATGTCATTGAGGACGTCTTTCACCTTCACAAAGGCATAGACAAGTTCTGTGACTTCTATATTAAAAAGGGGACAAAGTGGTTTGGCAATAGGGAGAAAGCCATACACAAGATGATGAATAAAGAATACCTCAAGCAATCGCTTCCCAAGAACAAATTGGAAAAGATAGACCTTCGAAGAGGCTATATGAAGGATGACATCTAGGAAGCTATAAAAATGATAAGCCAGGTGTATGGGTTACAACAATCCACTCAAATCGAGCACTGGATGATCCTAATGATAGAAAGGATCCAGGAACAGAAGGCAAGATTCAACTGGGGCACTATTATTAGTGACAATTTGGATGAGCAATTGATAGCAATGAGGCATAATCCCAAGTTTTACAAGAGCACTTACGTGGTGTATCTACTAGCTGCATGGGAAGATTATCCTGGCCTCACCAAGAGGGGAGGTCTAAATGATCCAAATGCATGGCCCCACCTTGTATACCCACATCTGGTAAAAGGAGTAAACATGCTAGAGGATTCCCCAAATTATAGGATAGTCAATGATGCATTCATATTCGCAGTCATCCAATCTATTGAAGGTGAATTTGCTAAAAGAATGTCAGAAGAAGATGCTGCTAAGGTAAGGGCCATTGGGGCCTATTTTATCCAGTTCAGGACATTCACATACATCAGGATAGACGGGTCAACCTTGCAACCAAAGAAGCTGCCCAGGTACCCATCCAATTGGATAATCATATTGGAGATGGCTAGGCAACTTGCGGATGCATACGAGCACATAAAGCAGAGGAAGAAGCACTGTTGGGACTTTCCCATCTCTTTGGGACCATATACACTACAAGACATGAAGGTTTTCAAATCCTTGGCTTTTGAATGGGATGACTGTCCCTTACAATTTTACAAGACAGTGCGAGCCCACTTTGATACCATAGGTACTTATAGCCACATTATCAGCAAATTCTACATACATGAGCCACATTTGGAGGATCACTAGATAAACTACATAGATGACCATGAGGTCAGGATTCGGGATTATTGCAGAATGAACCTCACTCTGGAAAAAGAGGTGTTAAAAGTTTCTATTTCCCCAAAGGTTTGGGAATGTGATTTAGATGAGGTCTTAGAGGACATTTACATAAAAGATAAGGTATATGACCTACCAATCATGATTGCAGAGGTGGAAAAGGATGAAAATCATGACATAGACTTATGGGAAAGGCATGTGATAAAGACCACCATAACTTGGATCAAGAAGCCACACAGAATAAATCCGATCCTGGTAAAAACATTGATGGAGCCCTTTAGGAAAGTAGAAAAATAGCGAGGGGAGAAGTCAACAGCTCCTAAGTATAAGAAGGCTCCCCCTCAGAAGCCAAGAACCGTGTATGGTCATGAATGACCAGTTGAATATGGCTCCAATCCTAGGCCCAAGAAAACTAGAATGACAAGCCAGATTGACCCACCAGCAGGGTCGTCACAACCCCAATCAGGTGAAGGCCCATCTACCTCTGGCCAATCTCCCCACACCACTGAGAAGAAAACATATAAGAGGAAGATGAGTTTTGAAGCTCCACGATTGGAAATAGTACAAGAAGGGTTTGAGGAAGAAGAAGAAGATGAGCCCCTAGTCTGAAGAATGAGATTGCAAAAAAGGAGAGAAAAGGAAACTACCAAGAAACATAAAGAAGATCCCAAAGAATAGGATAATCCTTTTGATGCCTTAGGATCGGATGATTTTATGCTTTCTAATTTTGAGGGACTTGAAGGATTTTCTAATCATAGCCAAGATATAGACACTGGAGCTCCATCACTTATTCAGCCCCAGGTAATCCTCACTCAACCATCAGTCCAATTCACCAACCCTTCAATGAATGTCCCTAGTTCCACTCAAGAGCCTGAGGTTCAGGCTAGTGGGATAGCCCAAATCACTACTACAAATCTTATAGTAGGAAAATTATCATTTTCCACTCCACCATCTCATGTCCCTACTCCACCATCTTATCTACCACCTCTAATTCCTACTCCACCACCATTAATTCCAACCCCAACACCTACTCCTACGCCAAATCCGCCCTACTCTACTACCATTCTCCCATCTCCCACTCCAGCCATATCAACACCTACCCCACCAAAAATCCCTTCAACATGTGCCACCCAAGGAACCAAAGGAGCAGTGATTACTAAAGACACATCACCTTTCTAGACCACGCTTGAGGCCATGACCGGTCTCAAGTCAAATGTATCAATTGAGACCTCTGCCGAAGAGGCCCCAAACAAGGAAGGAGGAAATGTGGTGACTAAACGAGGTGAGGTGGAGGGGGAGAAGGTAGAAGGGGAAATGAATGTGGATACTGAAGGGGGAAGAATGAAGGAAGGAGGGAGCGAACAGGGAAGAGGGAAAAAAAAGGAATCTTTTAAAGAAATAACACTAGAAGTACAATGCCTAACTTCAATCCTCCAGGTTGCACCATATGAACCTGTAACTACATTCGGTAAACCTACTTGGTTCACCAAGGAGATAAAACCCAGGAAGAGAACTTACACCAGTGAACTGGATGGAGAGAATACAAGTATGACCTTTGTGAGGCAAGCCTTCCACCAGGCAGAAATCAATGTACCCGCAAGGACCATGTCATATGTGACTCAGGACACTGGGGGTCATTAGAAGGCCCAGATAGCTATCACACCCTTGAGCACTTCTCAGACAACAAGCTCATTAGAAGGCTATACATTCAGGGAGGTGGATTTGGGAAAACCTACCAGAGAAGGGAGAAAGACACTAGTAGCTTTAGTGCTGAAGCACGCTCTAGGGTTCATGAACACGGATGAAGAGACCATAAAATCCTTGATAGATCAAAATGAAGCTCTAAAGGGGTACATTCAAAAGATGGTGGGTCCTATTGACCCAAATTATTTAGAGGCTTCATTACAAGCCATGCTTGATAAAAGGGCTACACCAGATTTGCCGACAGGGTTGACACCCTCTTTCATCTAGGCAAGCGCCGATTGGAGAAATGACTTTGAACAATTTAGAGAAAAGGCAATTCCATCAGTATTTAGGCCGTACCAGACCATATTAGTTGAAGTTAATTCACTCATTGACCTGGTGGAAGATGATGGGGGTATAGACTCAGAGGTAATTAAGTGGAAAGCAGCCCTCCAGGATTTGGAGATAATTCATAAGCAATGCTTCCAAATTTTGGTAAAAGTCTATGAAGGTGAAGAATTGAACAAATTTAAGGCATGGACTGAATAAATGACCAAAATAATTAAGGTCTACAAGAAATACTAGGCCCTTATAGATGAAAAGTGAGAGGAGGTAATAAAATGGATCGAAGATATAGATACTTTCTTCATAGGGGTCAGCCTCAACGTCTATCGGGATGAAAAAAAATAGGCTCTACATCCCTCCAAAGAGGTGGCCCAATAGTTCAAAGAGATTCTGGCTGGAGTTAATACCAAGGAGGCCGTGTAGCAACTATTTTACCTGAAAGAGGAAATGCAAAGAATGTCATAGCACGAAGAAGAGATCATGTTCTTCACTTCTAAATTAACTATCTTCATAAAGAAGCAAGAACGAAGGGTCACCAAGATAAGAAGGAAAGAGATCAATTTTGAAGAAGTTCAGGAGATAGTGTAGAGGCTCCGGGCAGCTCACCCAGAGGTCTTTCTTGGATAAACCTCCAAGGTCCAATTACCAGGTGGGCAGGGCAAGACTTTCACACTTGGCTAAATTTCTGCTAAGGTAGAGTTTTTTGGCCTTTTGGCCTCTGAAATTTTGGCCTTTCAGCCTCGAAAGCAAGGAATGTTTTTTTAGCCTTTCGACCTTTGAAGATTTCAGCCTTTCAGCCTCTTCAAGTTTTGTCAGCCTTTTGGCCCATGAAAAGTCCAAAATTTTGGGACCTCCAATTCTGAAGATTTTGATAAGCACCTGGGAAATTTTAAAGGCATTAAAGTTTCAGGGTAGAGGTTGGGGTTTGAAAAACTAGGTGTTTCCAGTGAGGTCACCTTTTTAAACACCAGTTAGACTCTAGATCAGATTAATGGACAACTTGAGTTCATTTTGGGAAGAATAAAGGTTTCCTATCAGTTCCCACCACCAGAGATACTTCTAGATGAAGAATCCAAGAAGGACCACCAGAATCAAGAAGAAGACTCCCAGTTTACAGAAGGAACTCACCTTCTTTCTCTCTCTCCTCTTTGGTGGATTTTTCCCTCTTTGCATGAGAAAATGGATTGTAAATGGATTTAAGAATCCATGCAAGTTACATAGTATCAGTTAGCAGTAGTTTCCCTTTAGCAAAGTTCTAGTTTTAGCTTTTTCTTTAGTTTAGACTCTCTGATACCCTAACTCCAAAAATTAGAGTTGTAGATCAAAACTCTATATATTGTAATCAAAAAGAAATGTAAAGGGTTGACTTCTTAATACAATAAAGATCTACATTTAGTGCTTCATTCATGGTGTGTGAATTACTGCTATCTATGCGAATTTATTGAATGTGTGCTTGCATTATTCCTTATTTTCAGAGAGCTCTTTGTATTGTTGTGTTTCAAATTCGTGCTACCTTTAGTTGGAGTTTGTTTTTGTTTATCTACCTTGTTGTGATGAATGTGTGGAGGATGCTATCTTTGGGCTTAACGATAAATCTATCTCGTGGGTGCACACGTCTGGGTGGCTTCATGATTTGATACATTTTGAATATCTCATATGAGTAAAACATATCTTTTCTCCAAACACTTGCATCTGTGGAGTGGTGAATTGTGACTGGGTCTGATTCATGCTTCGTGGGTTGTTCTGAATCTCTCTATCATTCAATTTGCAAGGGAGATTTTACAGTGGTTTATGTCCTTAGGATTTCACTTTTCTTTACAATTCGTTTCATTTCTTGTTACCCCCATCTCTTTAAATTCTGTCTTAAATTTCTGAAAAATTGTTATCTTAAATAATACCAAAGTTGCATGTTATTTACCATACCCATACTTGTTAAAAATAGAAAATACCCAAAAAAAGAGAACTAACAATATTTTGCAGTTTACTGTCTTGAACGTACCAGCAAAGGCCTCCTCGTGAACAATCACATTTATCTTCAACTGTGTAACCAAGCAGGTTGTGACCCGACCCCGGAGAACCTTGGGAATAACCTGGTTATTCTTTCAAGAGAGGAAATTGAATCATGAGATCCTAGTAAGTTAGCTTGTGTCAAAACAACGCTCAACAATTCCTACTTTTCCTACAATGATGGAGAGCGGTATTTGCTAGATACCCTCAAAGTGTACCCAAAAATAAAAAGATGGATATTTTTGTCAACAACTTGAAACATGAAATGAACTATTGATTAAGGCTACAATGTCCTAGGTCATTCCAAGACCTAATTGAGAATGGGGTGACAATGGAAGAGGTATTGATAAAAAGTTAAGAAATCAAACTTTAGAAAGATAACAAGAGTAACAACAACAACAATACCTTCAACACTAATCAAAATAAAAAATCCAACAACAACAACAACCGATTTTGGACAAAGAATAACAACAATAAAGGAGTAGTTAACGATGGAGTGGTAAAGGCTACCCTTTTATATCTCACTCAAAACTCAGTTCAAGCCAATAATGTGAACCAAGCACCCAAAGTTCCCTTTAACAACAACAAAACTAATAACAAATTTGGGAATAATCAAGGGACTTACAAGCCTAAACCTTTCTTTGCACCTACACCCAAAAGGGTATTCACTAATTTGGGTGAACCATTGGAGAATGCATTAAGGAAAATTATTGCAAATAAACTTATTGACTTACCAGTGGCTCAACCATATGAACCTCAAATCAAGCCAAATTGGTGGAGTGATAATAACCATTGTGAGTATCATTGAAATAGAGGACATAAGACCAATGATTGCATGCATCTTAGGCATGTGGTACAAGATCTCATAGACAATGGTGTGATAAAAGTGGATGGCCCTCAAACTAATGCAGATCACACAGCCTTTAAAACTCCTTTCTATAAGCATGAAAAAGGAGAATCTTCCAATTCAAACAATGGAGGAAACAGTGCGAATAATGCAAGAGGCAATCATAATGTTAACTTTTCTCATACTTATGACAATACTATCAATGTTGTTGTAATCAAAGATCAACCTATTCAAGGGTCTGCTAATGACATCACAAGGGGGAAAGCCTCAAAGGTTACCCTACAAGGGGGTACTCCTATTACTATTGGCCCTAAAACACCAACTATTTTGGCTAAACAAACACCACCCATAACAAAGCCTTATAGTTTGGTAGATCGATTACAAAAGACTCCAGCACAAATATTAATTTTGGAGTTGTTAAAATTATCTCCTAATCACAAGGAGATCCTGGAAAAAGCCTTGTGTGAGACCACTATTCCTATAAACTTGCAGGAAGACAAATTTCAGAACATGGTAGGGCATCCCATAGCCCCTCATTGTCTTTCCTTTTCAGAGCAAGATGACATGTCTATCACACATCCTCAAAACTTACCCTTGCATATAGAGGTATTAATCCAAAGACATAGGGTGAAGAGAGTTCTCATAGATGGTGGAGCTGGTCTTAATATTTGCACTCTAAACCTTGTCAAGTCATTAGGGTTATCTGAGTCTTCCATTGATCCAAAGAAGAAAATCACTATTAAGGCTTATGATGAGGAGGAAAGATCTTCAAAGGGTATGAACATTCTACCAATTCAAGTGGGACCTATCAAAAAGGATACCATATGTTAGGTAATTGATATGAAATTGACCTACAACCTCTTACTAGGAAGGCCATGGATACATCAAATGCAAGTGGTACCTTCTACATATCACCAATGCATAAAATTTCCATACATGGGAGAAGAGATCACGATTGGAGGAGATTCAAATCCTTTCCAATATTGCAATGCTTTAAAACAAAGTAATGAATTGTATATTCCTTGTAATAGGGAAAGATTCATCCCTAATATTACCATGGAAGAAGTCAAAGAGGAAAGTTCAAACCCAACATCAAATGTCACATCAACTTTTAACCCTATTCAAATTAACTCAACTACATTGACTAAGGGAAAAGAAAAGATGAGTTATGAGGGTTCAGATACAAAGGATAATTTAGTTTAGACTTCAAAATTGAGGATGGAAACTTCTAAACCCACTAAGGAGGAGAGAGAAAAAACTAAGAAAGATCATTATGAAAAGATGAGTAACCTAATGAATCAATTTGAGAAACAATGCAAAATTAACTCAAAAGGGGTAGGGGAATATTCTGTTTCCCTATTTGATTTAC
>MU227058.1:1717722-1741112 GCA_018584345.1 Thuja plicata
TTGTTTGTTCACGCAAAAGGATACCTTGGCTATTTAGATTTTCCATATCTTAATACCAACATCCACTTGCAACATTGAATCTGATTAAACCGGTATTCATACTCCCATAGTTGGTCATTCAACTAGTTAGGGTTGTACTTGGTTTCGTAGAAGGGGTTACCACATGAGAGAAATTCATATTCATATTCTCATGGTCGTAGTGGCACCAGTAAGGATTGTATCGACTCCTAGCTCCACAACGCTCAATGATGAAAATATATCTCAGTTTGCATTTCTTTCGCAAACCTCAAGGACAATTAGTTGCATTGCATCTTCATGTTAGATTAATTGCATCTTCATGTTAGATTTAATTGCATTCTCCAAGTTAGTTTTGAAATGACTTGTCTTTCTAGCAACTTTCCAAGAACAAGGGGGGGATTAAAAGTTGACAACATTTCATCAATTTAATGGTTTCAAGACATCAATATGAGATTTTCCTTTACATTCATAATCATTAATCATTATTCATTATATATACATATCAAGAGAAAAAGCAAAGAAAAGAAACATTAATCATTATTCATTTATCCACATCATTTAGAATTGCATATCATATGTTAAATTGCATACATCCAAAAAATCAAAAAGATAGTTGCATTCATTTATCATTGCACTAAGTATTGCATATCATTGCATTGCATAATCCACACATCATGATTAAATCAGAAAAGCATATAGAAAGAAGTTGCATTAACATAATTTGCATCCATTTATCTATGTCCTACTCTAAGACATTGCATCCATAGCATAATAGAAGTAAATGCATCATAGAAACATGTAGATATGCATAAAAGGAAATCTCATAAAATCATCAAAAGGAGGAATCAAAGATCATCATAGATAAATGTCCATCATCAATGTATATAAAATAAATCAGTACATCAAAGGTGCATCAAAAAAATGATCCATACATCAAAGTCCTGACAAAAATATATATGATATATCATCAATGCAATATCAAGATATCATGGATCCCAATCTGTCTCATGATCCAGCAGGGGCACCTGATCCATCTCCAGCTATGCCTGTCCCTGAACCCCCTACACCATCAGGATCCCTATCACCTTCTCTATCCTGTGTACTAGGAGGTACCTGACTAGTGCTCACAGTGGTAGGTAACTGAGCTAAAGTAGTCAGAAACTGCCGCAACATAGTAGAAACCTGATCCAATCAAACAGTAACTGCATACATCCCTACCTATAAACCCTAAACATCCTACACTAATCCATCCAAAATGGGAGGAACTGGAGGTGCCTATGATGCTGGAGGATCCTATGGTTCATGTGGCACTATGGTACCTATTGTATCAGCGGTGTTGTTCTGCTCTGTGGATCAACCTATAGAATCTATCCATGCACTAGAACCTATCTAGCCACCTGGACACATCTATGTCTTTGTTTGGCCCAATCTGCACTAAATCTCAAAGGAGCGTGTCCCTAAGGTATTTTTCCCTGTGCTAATCTCTGTCTAGGCTTCCTGAATCCACCACCTTGGCCTCTAACATGTCCACCTCTCATCCGAGGTCCTGCAACTCTCTGTACTCAAGGAGCCCTAGGTACCCTCTAAACCCTCTATCTCTGAGGTCTCCTACCATCATCACCATCATCCCCATCATATCCATCATCATCTGAAACCTCATCCACATCAGGAATAGGCTCTAATAGATCTATAAATTGAACAAAGTGATGTCGCATAAACCACTCTTGATACTCGATCGACCTACCTGCATCTTCAACATGCATCATCATATCCCACATAGCATACCCCAACTGATCAATCTATAAATAGGCCAACTGATAGTCCACGTGTGCTCCCCACATTAATCTCTTGGCCTATACTCTAGCATAAAGTGCCATACCCTGAGGAATGTCCTGAACCCAACCATACTGATGAAGCATTATCCCAAAGCAAAATCTCTCAATGACTAATGGTGATCGACCAATCATCCACCAAGGAGAAAACATATAGGGAAGCTCATCATCATCCTCTCGCCAGCTCTCACAATGTAGATATGGTCTCCATACAACCTGATCTATGTCATCTATAGTATGTATCCAAAAGTCAACCTTGCCCAGACGATGTTGGAAAACCATGCCATCATACAAAAATGCATAAAGATATCCACGGACCTGCACTTGTGATGAAACTGGTCTCATGATAGGGATATGCTCCTAGGTCCACAACTGTAATACCACTACACCTGTAGAAAGAGCTGCACTATGCCTATAAACAACCTCATGCAAATCATGATATAACTGTGCTAATATACAAGAACCCCATTCAAATCTCTGAGGATGTGCAATCAAATCCTCCAATATCTGACCCCATCTGACTACAAAGACATGCCCTCTCCTATCTGGAAGAAGTAATCCTCCAATCACCGCTCCTAAAAATGCTGGCAAAGTAGGGAAAGAGGCAAAATGTGCCCAAGTAATACAATCATCATCAATGGTGTTGTCTTCAAACACCTATCTGCATACACTGCTATCATAAACTAAATCATAATACACCCGCTCTCCATGAGTCAGGATCCTCAATAATCTATACACATCCTTGAGCATGATAGTCATCTCATCGAGGGGTAAATGGAACATATTATGGTCAGAGTGCCATCACTCTACCATAGCTATCAAAAGACCTTTGTTCAGCTGAAACCGAGGGAGATCTAGAAGGAAACTGAGACCACATGTCTCGATAGTCTGCCGCTCAGGCGTCATAAGCTCATCAACTAAATAAAAAATCCAAGATGCTACACCCTGTACCCGCAACTTACAGTAATGTTCCTACATTTTAAAACAAAGTGAATCATATTAGTCTTTCTATTTGTGAACCATTCTACATCAATCAAACACATTAAATCTATCCTTGCTCTAACTTGAGCGCATCAACTTATTGCTCCTAACCTCTATATCTTGAGGCACAAGGAAAATTTTTAATCATTTTTAATCAAACCTGATTGACCTATCAAACATTCATCAATATGAATTTTCTAATATCCTAAACACTAAGGGACATTCTGAACGTACATTTTCTAGCTTGGAATCTAATTGAGTTATCTAGACAATTGATCAAAAGGACTTCATCTATTTTCTATCTCAATTTTCAAACTTCATGGTAGGCGGCACTTCAATAAGTGTACGCAGATTTTCAAGCCCCACGGTGTTTAAATCATTAAAAATGGCACTTTAATCCTTAGAGGTGGCACTTTTCTAAATAGGCGGCCTTTCAAAGTCCTATACGGCTTTTTAAATATCATAAGCGGCCTTTAAAAAATAGGGTTTTTTAGGCGGCTTTTGGCTATTTCAATTTCAAATTTTGCCCTAGTTCTTAGGAAACTAAGGATTGCTCCTACATGGATTTTTAATGCATGGAGGAAGCTTTTCTAAGCCCTACACGGCTCTTTATCTATCCTACGCGACTTTTCACTAAATTTTACCTAGAAAGCATTAAAAATATGTATTAAATGCTATTTAAAGAGTAATAAATGCACTAGGAAGGTTTGAACCACTCACTGGAGGCCCATAGTCAGGAGGTCTCTGATATTGGTGCACTCGCTCGAACCTATGCTCTCGAATGGGGACCACCATTGCTGTCAATTGTCAAAGGATCAGAGAAAAATCTCAATAGTAAAAAGTGAAAATGAATAGTAACTTTGGGTTTTTCAATCTATTTAAGATATTTTACCCTATTTTGTGAGAATTTTGACCCAGCCAAACTAAATCTGCATATTCTGCACACTGGGGCATTTGTTCGAGATCTTTCAAACATCATTGTTTATCAGAAATACAATCATCTTGGATCTATTCTATCGGCAGTATTCATCAGATTTTTCACACCTAAGATCAATATGATTTCATTTCTAAGGGGGCATCATAATATAATCAAACTGGGATTCTACATCATATCTTATATCAAATCTGGGGCATTGAAATTTCAAACTTTATTAGTGGAGTATCAAATCAAGTTTCAAATCAAGGCATCAAATCAAGTTATGAAATCAAGTTTCAAATCAAATTTCAAATCAGAGTTTCAAATCAAGGCATCAAATCAGAGTTTCAAATCATGGTTTCAAATCAAGGCATCAAATCAAGTTATCAAATCAGGGTTTCATATCAGGGTTTCATATGAGGTTTTCATATCATTCAATCAACTCATCAGTATCAAATCAACGATTAGGATAATCAAGTTTTCTTTGAATCAATGCGCTTCGCACATCAATTCAAAGAGGGGCATTTGTAGACACCTAAAATTGACCAAGTGTATCCAAAGCATTCAAAATTGTAAATCTCAGCCAAATGCCTCAAATCTCATCTCAATGCATTAAAATGGATCAAATCAAATAGACATTTATCAAGCAAAGTGGACAAAAAATTAAATTAAATCAAAGGATTAAAAAATCATGAAATCAAATAATTAAATTCAAGTCTACAAAGGGATTAATCAAATTATGCAATTGATTTTAATCAATTAATTGTATAGTTTAAATCAAAAAGATCAAATCCAACCCATTCACCCTTACATGGCTAAATTAATTAAATGATTAAGTTATTTAATTCCTAATTTCTTTGAGACAACCAACCAACTTTCCCTCCATTTGAAAACACCTCAAAGCTTTTGACTTAACCAAAGTTTGATCATCATCAACTCACTCTACCCCCTACCCTTGGGAAATTGCTATAAATACAAGTCATTTTCTTTGTGTTTGGGATCCAAGAATTTCAAGAGCAAAGCATCCTTATTATAGGCATTTAGAGAGCATTTGAGAGCTTTTGATCACATTTCAGCATTTGCATAGCATTTTAGAGTATCATCTTTAATAGCATTTATTGATTTTATAGCATATCTTAGAGAATTTTGAGCTAGATTAGAGCATTGTTTATCATTTATTTCTCATTCTAGGATTGTCCTTGGGAGAGATTAAGACCGAGAGCTCTCTTAAAAAAGGTTAGATAGAGAACCATGAGATGTCATGGGTTTTAAACTTCAATTCTTAGATTAAATAGCATTTTCTTTCCATAGAGTTGTTATTTCTAATCCTAATTTCATGAAGGTGTTAATCTTACACACACACTCTACTCAACCTTCTTTGCTTAGATCTTGCCAATCAGTCAATTAACCATGCAATCCTCTTGCATACTCTGCATACACAACTATCTTCACCCTCCTTCAATTAATAACCCCTTGAAGTTATCATATACCTCTCCATCTAGGTCAAATACATATTTTTCCGCTTAATCAAGATCGTAGATCTTAGGTTAGGTCAGATCCAACGGATCTTTTCATCATTACATTTAATTTATTTCTCCAATACAATCACCAATTAAGTCTTTGATCCATGCATTAATTATGGTTATCTGTGCATTTGCATAGTGTGGATCAAACGTGCTTATCCTTAATTAACTTTACATATCTCAATAAAATCAACTACGTCAGCCAGAGATCTTAAATCTCATCAATCATCAAAATACTGCTGCTCAACCGACACAAAACTTGCTCAGCAATTTACTGATGCTTGACACACAGGAAAATATGCTCGGCACACACTGGTGCTCGGTCGACACAAATACTTGCTCAGCATAAACTATTATCAGTAAACTGTTAGTGAAAGATAAACAACATATCACTTTTCCAATGTGCCAAATGATAAAGTACCCTTTGTAATTCCTCATAACTCAACCATTCCTCTTGGTCTTCTTGTTAAATCTCCTCCATCAATCAATAGGTATGGTACTCAAATAGATAGAAATAGTCTCACCAGTTAAGGTTTGACATCAATGAAAAAATAATAATTGATTCTATTGTAGCTTTCCAAACAATATTTCTAACAATCTCCCTCTTTGGCATTGATGGAAACACAAAACAATAAAACAATAATATTACAAGCATAGTTACCATACAATCCAAAAAGTGTCTATGTTCCTTGTATGAAAAAATTCTCATTAATGTCTTTAGCTTCATTGTGATTCTCATCTATAAAACATTTCTTCTTTTGTGTTTGTAATCACACTGATATCTTTCAGTTTCTATTCATCAATCTCATTTTTTTCTAAGTAATATACTCTCCCTATATCTTTCTCAGTATAATTCTCCCTCTTTCAGTAAAATTCTCCCTCTTTGACAACAATGCCAAAGACATTGACATCTTGCTTCTTTCAGATTCTTTTGTTCTAAACTATGTATTATGTTGTTCCTGTCATCTTGCTTATGACTTATATTCTTGTATTGTCCTTGTCTTTCTTTTCACAGCTTTAGGCAACATCCTAAAGTGTGACTGTCTATGCATCAATGTGAAAATATTCTGAATATAACATTTGATGCAACAATACCATTCTGAACTAATTAGTTTCAGTTAGGGGAATTACCCCCAATTTACCTCGCAGATACTTATGAGCATCCTTGGGTAGTGCCTTTGTAAATATGTCTGCTAATTGTTTCTTAGTGTTCACATATTCTAGTCTCACTTCCTTCTTCTGAACTAGCTCCCTCAAGTAATGATACTTGATAGCTATATGCTTTTTCTTAGAGTGCATTACCGGGTTCTTCAAAATATTAATGGCACTTGTGTTATCACAATATATGACAACTGGTTCTGCGATCTCTTCTTTCATACCTTTCAGTAGTATCTTCAACCACACAATATTAGAGAAATTAACTACTACTACCACATACTCAGCTTCAGCTGTAGATTGTGAGGTGCAGTTCTATTTCTTTCTTTTCCAAGAGACTAATCTTTTTCCCAAAAGAAATGCTCCTCCTATGGTGCTTTTTCTGTCATCTACATTTCTAGCCCAATAAGAATCTGTATAGACTTTGAGATTAAACTTTTCATTCCTTCTGTAATACAAATCATAGTTATATGTTCCTTTCAAATATCTCATAATCCTTTTTACTGTCATCATATGAGTTTCTTTGGGATTGACAGAAAATCTTGCAATAATACCAACAACTAATGCAATATTAGGTCTATTGTGTACAACATATTGCAGCTTTCCAATCATTGATCTATATAGTGTTTGATTTACTTTTTTTGTCTCATCATTTTTGGTTAACTTTTGTCCAGTAGCCATGGGTGTACTCACTAGTTTTGAATCTTCTATTCCAAAATTTTTTAGTATCTCTTTGACATATTTTGATTGAGTAATATAGATACCATTCTTCATCTGATATATTTGTAAGCCAACAAAAATTTTTATCTCACCAAAAATAGACATCTCAAATTCAATTTGCATCTCCTTTGTAAATTCTTGGCATAACATATCTTGTCCACAAAAGATAATGTCATCAACAAAAATTTTAGCTAATAAAGTACCTTTCCTTTGCTTTCTTCAAATACAGATTGTTGTTGTCATTTGTTCTTGCAAATCCAATCTTCACCAGATAGCTGTGAAATCTTTCATACCATGCTTTGAGTGGTTTCTTTAGTCCATATAGTGCTTTGTGTAGCTTGCAAACCATATTCCTTTTTCTTGGGTCTACAAATCCATGAGCTTGTTCAATGTAGACTTCTTCTTCTAATATTCCATTTAGAAATGCTGACTTCACATCCATTTGATAGACTTTAAATCCTTTATAGGTTTCATATGCAAGTAAGGTTCTGACACCTTCCAATCTTGCAACTGGGGTGAATGTTTCTCCATAGTCAATTCATTCCTCTTGTGCACAACCCTTGCATACTAGTCTAGCTTTATTTCTTGTTACCTGCCCATGTTCATTCAACTTGTTTCTGAATACCCACTTAGTACCAATTACATTTTTATTATTCAACCTAGGTACAAGTGTCCAAGTATTATTCTTTTCAATCTGTTCAATCTCTTCGTTCATGGCTTGAATCCAATCTTCATTGTCTAAAGATTCTTTTACTGCTTTAGGCTCAAAATCACATAACAAGCAGGTATCTTCTCTCAATTTGCCTCTTGTCATGACTGTAGAATCTTTTTCTCCTATGATTTGATCAGGTTTATGGTGCCTTCTAACATACTTTTCCAAAGTAGGTTCTTTCTGTGCTTTAGATTGATCATTCATGTTTAATTCAGGTTGAAACTGTGACTCATCATCTCCATTCGATAGCTCGACAGCCACCTCCTGTTGCCTAAAAATTCATTCTATGACTCAGCAGGTGCAGATTGTTGCTCGGCAACTTCAGTTTTAGTCTCAGGTAATTCATTAGAATCTACCTCATCAAGATAGGTGAATTATTTGTAACTCTCAGGCTCAGTCATGCTTTCTTCTTCATTTCTTTCTGCATATTCATCAATTCTAACATTTGCACTTTCCACAATTTTGTTAGTTTTAGAATTCAAACACTTACATGCCTTACTCTTAGTTGAATATCCCATAAATATGTCTTCCTTACCTTTAGCATCAAGTTTTCCATTTCTGTTATCCTTCAGTATGAAACATCTACTTTCAAAAACTTTGAAGTAGCTTACACTAGGTGCATATCCATACCATAGCTCATAAGGTGTAGTATTTGTACATTTCTTGACTTGTACTTTGTTCAGGGTATAAACTGCTGTACTTACAGCTTCTCTCCAATATTTTTGTACAACATTTTTCTCCATCATTAGTGTTCTGGCACAATCCATGATAGATTTGTTTCTTCTTTCAGCTATACCATTCTGTGGTGGAGTCCTAGGTGCGGACATCTATCTTTTTATCCCTCTGTCATTGCAAAACTTGTCAAACTCATTAGAAATAAACTTGCCTCCTCTGTCAGATCTTAGACATCTCAGACTTTTACCTGTCTCCTTTTCAAATTTTTCCAAGTACCACTTAAACAACTAGAATGCATCAGATTTTTCTTTAATAAACATAACAGTCATCATTCTAGAGTAATAATCAACAAATAAGATAAAATATCTGTCTCCACAGTAACTTTTCTCACCAATAGGTCCACAAAGGTCAGTACGAACCAGTTCTAGAATATTCTCAGAAGTATGATTTTTGCTCCTGAAACTAGATTTAGTCATCTTTCCTAATTGACATTGCTTGCGCATTGTATTTTTCAAGTTTTTTTAACTTAGGCATCCCTCTAACCTTTTTCAATTTTCTTATGCTTACCAAGTTATCAAAGTTTACATGACACAACCTTTTATGCCATAACCAAACATCATTATATTATGCAAACAAGAATGTCTTGTTAGCTAAATCTAGATAGAACAAGTTACCTTTTTTTTTCTCACCACCTTCAACTAATTCTCCATTTGCATCATAGATTTTCACTTTCCTGTGATGGAATTCAACTCTGTAACCAGAAGTATTCAGCTGTGAAACACTCAATAGGTTATACTTAAGATCATCAACCCAATATACATCATCACATCTAATTTTTTCAGTCAATTGAATTGATCCTTTCCCTTTAACATGACATGGTGTATCATTTCCAAATTTAACATAACCACCTCTACACTGATCTAAGGTTTCAAATTTATCTTTATCACCGGTCATGTGATGTGAAAAACCACTGGCAATAATCCAATGATCACCTTTAATCATATAAGAAATTAGTGTAGTTTTCTCATCATCATCATCAGAATCATCTTTTACTGCAACATACACAACTTCTATATCATTTTTATCAGATTAATTAGAATCATTGTCATAAGCTTCTTTAGCTATATAGTAGGATTTCTTACCTTTGTCTTTGTAATCCTTGTACTTCCTGAAGTCTCTATCATCATTTTTGTCTTTATACTTGTTGTCTCTTCTCTCATCTTTGTCATTTTTATCAGGACATCTTGCAGCAATATGACCAACTTTGTTACATGAAAAACAAATAATAGCAATTTTACCTTTGAATTTTCCTTTTCCTCTGGATAGTCTTCTTGCCATAAGTGCCTCAAGTTCTTCTAGATCATTATCATAAGTGTCATTGTCACTATCGACACATTTCTTTCCTTTGTTTGATTTGTTGAGGACCATCTGGAACTTGAATGCAGATTCAATGGCTTGTGGAGTATAGTTATCAAAATTTGACATCTCAAATGCAGTAAGTCTACCTACCAAGCTTTCCAAAGTCAAATTATTGTTAGGAGTACATCTCAATTCTTGAATTGCAGATACTCTAATAGCATAAATAGGAACAAATATTCTCAGTACCTTTCTCATGATGGTGTTATCATCAATGGTTCATTTAGCTCCTCTAATAGCATTTACAACTTCCTTTATCCTGCCATAATATGAAACTATATTTTCTCCTTCTTGCATTTTTATTTCATCAAACTTACCTCTCAAGCTTTCAGATTTGGCTCTTGACACATTCTTTTCACCTCCATAGATGGTTTCAAGAGTATCCCACATTTTATTTGCGCTTGTATAGTCCTTTATGTCTTTAAACTCATGATAGTTCAAGGATTATGCAATCTCCAACATTTCTTGATTATGTTCTTTCTTTTCTCTTAACTATGCAACATTGAGAGCTCCTGCAGGGGCTACATATTCTTGATCAATAAGATGTTTAGCAGAATCACCAACACCAGCCAAATGAAATTTCATCAAACTTTGCCATGCTGAAAATTTTTCCTTGTTCAACTTCGGTACCTCCCTTTTATACATCTTGATCTTTTTCTCCAAGTACCTTCAAACTTTTTCAAGAGACCAAAGCTCCGATACCAATTTTTAGAATGAATTTAGAATAACTGAGAGGGGGTGAATAAATTATCCACAGTTCTAGATGTGCCTATTAAAAATTTATACCAAATTAAACAACTCAGATCTGCTCGGTAGTGATAACATAAGTCAACAATATAAGTATGCATTTTACTATTTAGATGAAATAAGCTTGTAGAAACTTAACAATAAAACACAAAATAAATATTTAGAAAAGTTGACACCAATATTTAACGTGAAAACCCAATTTGAGAAAAACCACCAATAACATGCTATCAAGTTTTCACTCTTCTAAAGTGATGCCCTGTTAAGAGCCAACCCTATTAAAGGTTACAAAACACATTGCTAAATGTGACCTAGTTAAAGGATTTAATCACCCTGTCAGGATTGGCCTTGTTAGAGGACTTAGAATATTCTAATCTTAATGTCACCTTGTTCAAAGGATTTATACAATGACTGTTAGGTCAACCTGGTTAAAGGATTTCAACTGATATAATGGTTAGAAAGTAATCAACAGGTTTGATCTGATTCATACAACTTACTTTGCAATCCAGATCCAATTCATCTCTAATTCTAATTTACTGAGTTTCCTCCATTCTCATTTCAAACTCCATATCTTCTTGGAAATTCGTCAAGCAATCTCTCGCTGCTTCTTTGCTCAGCCTTCTTTTCTTAGATCTTGCTAATCAGTCAATTAACCATGCAATCATCTTGCATACTCTGCATACACAGTTATCTTCACTCTCCTTCAATGAATAACTCCTTTAGGTTATCATATACCTCTCCATCTAGGTCGGATACATCTTTTGCTGCTTAATCAAGATCATAGATCTTAGGTTAGGTCAGATCCAACGGATCTTTCCATCATTACATTTAATTTATTTCTCCAATACAATCACCAATTAAGTCTTTGATCCATCCATTAATTACGGTTACCTATATATTTACATAGTGTGGATAAAACGTGCTTATCCTTAATTAACTTTACATATCTCAATAAAATCAATTATGTTGGAAAGAGATCTTAAATCTCATCAATCATCAAAATAATGCTTCTTGGCCGACACAAAACTTTCTCAGCAATTTACTGATGCTCAACACATACAAAAATATATGCTCAGCACACACTAGTGCTCGATCGACAAAAAAACTTGCTCGACATAAACTGTTCTTAGTAAACTATCAGTGAAAGATAAACAACATATCACTTTTCCAATGTGCCAATTGATAAAGTACCCTTTGTAATTCATCATAACTCAACCATTCCTCTTGGTCTTCTTGTTAAATCTCCTCTATCAATCAATAGATATGGTACTCAAACAAATAACAATAGTCTCACCAGTTAAAGTTTGACATCAATGACAAAACAATAATTATTTTCATTGTAGCTTTCCAAACAATATTTTCAATAGAGACAACTTTGATATTTTTGATTATATTTACGTATGTACTCTTAGATAATTTTGACAACTTACTTATATATTTTGGCACCCTGCATACTTTGAATGACAAATATTTTTATTTTAATTTGTATATTTGCATTAATTTTTATATGAATTGGTCATCTTTATTTATCATGATGTTGAATCAATCTTTTAACTTTACTTGGTTGTAGTTTGTGCATGTGTAATATTTTTTATTTTTTGTTATGCTTTATAATTCAAGTTTAATATGATATTTTTTTTACATAACAAAATTCATGGTATTTAAAATATTGTTCAATTCATGACCAAATAAATGATCAAATAAATGACCAAATAAACCACCAAATATATGACTAGATATATGACCAAATAAGTGACTAAATATACGACCAATTATATGACTAAATAAATGACCAAATAAATAACTAAATATACGACCAAATAAATGACTAAATATACGACCAAATATACAATCAAATAAATGACCAAATTAATGACTCAATATGCGACCAAATATAGGATCAAATTAATGACTCAATATAAGACCGAATATATGACTAAATAAATTATCAAATATATGACTAAATAAATGACTAAATATATGACCAGATCAATGACCAAATATACGACTAAATAATTAACTAAATATATGATCAAATAAATGACTAAAATAGTTTAGTCATAAATTTGGTCACGAGATAAATGACTTGCAATAAATTACGAGTGATCACGTGACCAAATTTAGCCATTTATCTACAATTTTTGGTAGTTTATTTGGTCATATATTGTTGTTTTTGTACTAGTGATCAATACATTAAAGAGATAAAAATTCATATTTTGTAGTCTTGTATGATTTCTTTTATGGATTTTCTGTACATTATAAAATAAGATTGTAAGATTCTACTTTTTAACAAATCCTTTTTGTTGTAGATTCCAGTGTCCTATACTATACTTTTTAAATTGGTTATTCTATGACAACCATTTATCTTTTATTCTTTCACTGTATTAATAATAATAAGGATGCAGGCTTTTGACTTCTGAAAAGGTGGTGCCATAAAATTTGGTAAAAAAGATAATATGTTGTCATAGAACAAACAATTTTAAATAATTCATTTTTATCTTAAATGTATTCTAGGGTGATCTCACAATAGTGTGTCCCACTTTTTGGCCAACTTTGACACAAAGATCAACATTTTGATAAAACACTTCATTTTCAAACACCTATTACCGTAAAACTATAAGGAATTTGAAGATGATATAAACTAGGGTCTTTTAGCATTTTCTTTCTAGTTTTTAAATATATATATATATATTTTAAAAAAAATTCATTAAAATTCATTTTTTCTTCTCCTTTGAAAAGTGGTTTGTGTGAAAAAACTGTGATTTTAAGAAGTGACTTTCACTTGGATCAGCATAACTTTTTTATAAAAAAATATAACGATGTAATTATTTTAAAATTATATTTGTAACTTCAATATATAGATAATTTAATTGGTTTAATTCATTTTGGGTCAATATTTCATAGTTTATTAATTTTTAAAGTGATAGTAACTATAATTTAGATATAAGGTCACTTTGATCACTCTAACTTGAAATGTATATATCAAAATTTATTTTTTTTTATATAGAAAGGTAACACAAATACTCTTTTTCTACATATTTTTCATAATTTTTTTTTGTAATTTACTATTTTTTTCGAAGCCTTGAATCGATAGGTTGTTGAATCGCCAAACAACCTATATTTAGTTAAAGTAATATTTGAAAGTGATAACGAACTCAATATGTATTAAAATTATATTCATTAGACTGCTTGTTCTGAATCACATCATTTAGAATGGTATAAAAGTAAAGTTTTTTGTTTTCAAATTTTTACCAAATTGCAACAAGTAATTCACTTTTTCTATTATTGTTCAATTTTTACAAATGCATTTTTGGAATAGGAATTGTTATTTCTATTTTTTTTAAAGCATAATTTTGAAGAGAAGAAATATTATATCAAAGTATTTTTTTGAAGAAAAGAATTTTTATTGCTGATCTTTTGAAAGACATTTTTGAAGAGAAGAAATGGGAAACAAGAAGGGAAGACAACGTAAATCTGCTAGAAAAATATCACCTGGTGCCGAACAAAGAGATCGTGAAGCTACATTGGCATATTATCATAAAACTAAAGAAGGTGAAGGACAAGCTGAAGTAGGAGAGTCAAGTCAAGTCAAAGAATTGCACATTGAAGAAGGGTTAGGATCACTCCCTACAGAAGCTCAAGAAATTGATGTTGGAGAAGGTTCAGGATCACATGCTCCTACTAGTATGGATGAACATATAAATTTAGCTCAAACTATAAAGAGAAATATTAATTATAGAAACTTAGATTATTTACTTAAAATGGATGTGAAAAATTTGAAATCACTTACTAATGTTCAACCCTTAAGTCTTGCTAAGAAGAGGTCAATGAACATGATAGCAAGAGAAATATTGGCTAAATTTGATAATTTAAAAACACTTGAACAAGCTCAACTGCTTTCAGTTGTACTTATAAACAAAAGGCTGAAAGGGGCTTTAAAATTATTGGGTATAGATGCAACATCAAAAAAGAGAAAAGTTGTTGACATGCAAACTGATATGATTGAAAATCTTAGGAAAGGTTTTAACCAGGTAGGGAAGTGATCTCGAACTAAAGATAAAACCATTACAAGAAAAGTTATGTTGACATCCATTGCAGGTAACACTATGCTCCAAAAAAGACAAATATCTTCAGTTTCATCTCAGATTGGTTTTAGTAGGAAAATAATATCACGATATGTTAATAGGAGAATGCTTTTGGATGATAGCACCTTAGAAGGAAGTTGGGAAATCATGTGTAGAGTTCCTCATTCTGATAGGATTGATGGAGGAATCAAGAATTTGGTCACATTATTTTGGAATGATAATAGACGTCCTCCATCAAACAATAGAGATGTTATCAGACATAGAATTTCAACTAATCAGTATAAATATCATACGAAACCTTGGTTGGACACAATAGAATATAAAATGTATGTGTTATTTTGTAGTTCAAATCCTTATATAAAGATTGGGAAAATAATGTTTGAAAAATTGAAGCCATATTCTATCAGGACAGACAAAGTGTTTGAAACTTGTTGTCATTATCATATTGAATTTGATCTTCACTATCAAGTTTTTTAAAAGTTTGTAGAAGACACTTATGGTTTTGAAAATGCTCCTCCCAGTAGAAGAAGTGATTTCATCTCATCCATTTTATGTCACAAAAGAGATGATGTAGCTAGAAAAATAAATTGCATAAAAGGAATATGTCAAACATGTGCTGATTTGACTCTTTTTCCTTTGAAAAATGAAAATATTGATGTAACAAAGATGGTAAATTGTAAGAGTTACAAATATGTAAAGAATGAAACAAAATTTTGGAAAGAATCCAAAAGGTTAGAATATGTTGAAGACGAGATAAATGTTGGAGTATTTATGGACATTTAAAAAATTGATTCAACCCTACATTCATCATGCTTTTTTTAAAAGTGGAAAGAACAACAATCTCAAACACTGAGAGAAAATTTTCCACTTGAAACTATTGTATCAGTTGTTGATTTTGCAGAAAATTATTCTTTTGTTCATCAAAAGGCAATTCAATCAGAATACTATTTTTCAGAGAAAATTACTATTATCGTACATGTGTGTTATCGACATGCACAATTAGATTTGGATGGTATTTAGAGAACATTTGAAGCATGGGTCATCAAGAAGGAATATAACTTTTATATAAGTGATGATAGAGAGCATGACATTCATTATGTAGAACACTGCTTCAAGATATTTTTTGCAAATTTGAAAGAAAGAGGTATAAAAATTGATAAACATTATATTTGGTCAGATGGATGTGCTGCACAATTCAAACATCCACACCATTTTATGCACTATGCAGATATCATTGTAATGAAAATATAGCACATGTCTAGAGTTTCTTTGAGAGTGGACATGGAAAAGGTGAACATGATGGTGCTCGAGCTTGCATCAAACGTGCTATATGAAAGTATCAAATGAATTATAAGGGAGTTCGTATAAAAAATGCACATGATGTTGTTGAATGGTGCAAGACACATTTCACACCAAATAAGAATGACACATCATCATAAATGACTCAAGCAGTACCACAGAAAATTTTGGGAGATAAAGGGTATGCACACATTTTTAAATTATTCAAGTGTTTAAATTTTTTATGTACATTCTTTATTCAAATTATATTTATAGAACCATGTAATATATATAATATATGATTTTGTTCAAGTGTGGATAGAAAAATTATGCATGTTTGCAAGTGGATAGAAAGGACACGATCTTTGTATTCAATTATGAGTACAAATTATCGCAATTGGATGTTGAACACTAAGGACTACTCATGCTTTTGTTGTCACTGCATTGCTGACAATTATAAGGAATGCATCAATCAAGACCGTGGATATGTAGGTGCATGGTATCTAGTGCCACTAGTTGTTACTGATACATTTGATAGAGATGAAGATTAAAATTTTGATGATGTTCCTTTAATTTCTACTGATTACGATCATATCTCGAGATTGGTCGAAATTGGTAAGTACATATTTCACATTATATGATCCATTGAGTTGCATGTATCTAGATAGATAGATAGATCTATAGATTGAACTGCATGTATCTAGATAGATGGATAGATCTATAGATTGAACTAAGTAAATTTTAATATCACACACACACACACACACACATATTGGAGGAGATGTCTTTTTAGTGATTGTTGAGCATGGAAATATAGAAGGAGTTGGTTATTATTTACTGTATTGTACTGCAGCGAGGATGAAGCTACTTAAACCTGAAAAAAGTGATGGAATGTTGTTCCCCATATGTTAGTATGTTTTACATCAATATATTGAACTCAATTTGTAAATTTTAACCTTTTAACAAATTTCAAATTTAGTTTGTTTAAATTTATATTGTTAAAATTTGTGACCTGCAGGTTCAGTTGTTTTAGAGGTAACATATTTCAAGAAAATAAAAGTAATTCAATATGGTATTCACTTTGTTGATTACCAACTAGAAAATAAGGTCTTTCTATATAGTCACCTAGTAGTTGTCACCTCCATTTGTCTCCATATAGTTAAATCTCAACATGGACGTCGTAAGTGGAGACTAGATAGTGAGGATCATGAGAGAATATTGCATGTTCTCCATGAAAGGTCTGAACCACTTGAGTTGGTTTAAAAAGTATAATATGTATGTACCTATTTCATGTGTTAGGACCTACTTGATAGTTTTGGATTAAATTGACTATACTTTGTTGATATATTTAAACATATGATGGACTATAATTTGTTGATATATTCAATGGACCTATTTGATAGCTCAATGGTTTTAATAAATAAAATTTATGTATGATTTTATATATGTGCATGTATACATGTATGGTTAAATATATATATATGCTTTGATTGTTCAATGATTTGTATACATTACTTAAATTAGTGAAATATCCCCTTAATACATTAGTTTGAACACTAAAACATGATGAAATTAGTTCTAGAATGAGTTAGAATACTTATTGTCCATACATTACTTAAATTAGTGAAATATCCCCTTAATACATTAGTTTGAACACTAAAACATGATGAAATTAGTTCTAGAATGAGTTAGAATACTTATTGTCCATTAGTTACGTGTGTAAATTAAGTTGTTATTTTTTATGATATTAATCTAGATCCCCTTAAGACATCCCCTTAAGAAATTTTATAGATTACTTATGTATGCTTCAAGATTGTTCAATGATTTGTATAGATTACTTAAATTAGTTAAAGATCCCCTTAAGACATTAGTTTGAACACTAAAACATGATGAAATTAGTTTGAACACTAAAACATGTTGAAATTAGTTCTAGAATGAGTTTGAATACTTATTGTCCATTAGTTACATGTGTAAATTAGGTTGTTATTTTTTATGATATTAATCTAGATCCCCTTAAGACATCCCTTTAAGAAATTTTATAGATTACTTATGTACATGCTTCAAGATTGTTCAATGATTTGTATAGATTACTTAAATTAGTTAAAGATCCCCTTAAGACATTAGTTTGAACACTAAAATATGATGAAATTAGTTAGATTACTTATGACATGTGTTAGTTCTAGAATGACATGTGTTACTTATTGTTTAATCAAATCATTCAAATTAAACCATCTAATCAAATCATAGAAAATTAAATTAAGGATAACATCTAATCAAATTAAATCGTCTTTATCAAACCATCTAATCAAATGAAATCATGTTATATCATCTAATCAAATTAAACCATCTAATCAAATTATATTATCTAATCAAATGAAACCATCTAATCAAATCATAACATCTAATCAAATGAAACCATCTAATCAAATCAACTAATCAGCTAATAAATATATGTCTCAAATCATAACTGAAAATATCAAATCTAATGAAACCATCTAATCCAATATCAAATACAATGAAACCACCAAATATATGTCTCGAATCATAAACTGAAAATATCAAACATATAATAATCACACACACACACACACACACACACACACACACACACACACACACACACACATATATGAGTCTCAAATCAAAGATTTGTGCAACATGTCCTAAACTAGGGAGTCATCCAGGCGCATGCGAATAGAGCATCCCTCTGATCGACTGCCATGACCATCATCTAGATGTGAAGTAGCAACTGATTCCTGCGAATATAAATGCACGTTTAAACTTATATATATTTAAATGCTCAAACATGTTATAAATGCACATTTAAACTTACATATATTTAAAACTTACCTATCCATTAGTAGGTGTCACATCTGCTGAATATCTCCTATGAAGGTGCTCCAAGCCCACACTAGAGGTAATGTGCTCTGCCTGAGTGTTACGAGCATCCTCTAACTGTGAAGCATCAAATTTACTAATATATTATGTAAAGTACAAGTGTACACATGCATGCTTAAAACTATGTATGTATATATTTAAAACTTACACGACCACTAGTAGGTGTCATATGAAGATGCTCTGAGCCCACACTAGAGGTAATGTGCTCTGCTAACTATGCCTACAAAATATTATACATTGAACAAACATCAATACACACAGATCTACAATTAATTGTTCACTAAAACACCTGGAAAGGAGAAAAGATAACTTTATATACCTGGGTCTCAGGACCAAGAGGATCATCAGCACAGTCCACCATCATATCATCAACTGAAACATCATCACCCACACCACCTCCTGTCGTGAGGGTCTCTAGTAATGAAGAGTGTAGGGGTGTGTGTAGCTGGGAGGGGACTGATGTAGAGCCTGAATCACCAAGAGGAAATAAAAAATGCATAAATGATCCAATATCACTGCCAGAGTCCACCTGACTCAACCCGTGCAACTGCTCATCAAATGTGTCTAGGCCCTTAGCTATGATGCGTACATCTCCAACCTGTATACCTGGCTCTATAGATGTAGACCAATCAGTGGTTGTAGAGAACTTTGCAGAGTGCTTTGAACTATGATGTGCCTAAGTAGATGGTGTAGAGTGTTGTGAACTATTTTGTGTCTGGATATATGGTGTGTCCTATGTCGGTGAAACTACAGGACCCCGTGCAACTCTGATGACATCTCTAACTAAATGTGCTGGGATACTCTGCATGTCTGCAATATAAGAATAGGACTACAAGAGATCCTCCAAAAAGTAAAGTGCCACATCCAAATGACAATGATGGCTAGAAAGTGCTCGTATCTCTCTAGGTGGAGGAAGACCAAAAACTCTATATGTCTCATCATTGACCCCTGCAGCAGTACTAGATGAAGCCTCAGTGGATAATCTGCCTTGACTCGGTCTAGTCAAAATATATCTTCCCACTATATCCAAAGTGATGGAGGTGGCTACATATGTGATCTCACCTATCCTATCCACTAATCCCCTCTAGGAAGAAATGACCACTCTATCTGCAATAGCAGCCATCGTCGGTGCCACTACTGGAGTCCTATGCCCAACTAGCTCTCTATGAGTATGTAAAACCCAATCATCCCTACAATACTAATCATGGTTGGAAACTCTACCACACCCCTGACCATAATATCTAGGTAGATCTAAATAGCTAACCCTAAGTCCCAAACAGAACTCATCGTACAACTGATGTGCAAAATATAATGAAATTTGGTTGTTATTTGGATAACGACCATGCGATGCAAGAAAATGAGGGTATATCATGCATGTATCTGAGGAATCCTACACCATGTAACTTGATAAGCCCTCACCTTGGTCTTCCCATCATAAAATGGGAAGACCTCTTGTTTGATGATTTCCTTGCAGACACGGTTCTGGACCATCTCCAAGGAAACATCACCCGATACCTCAAATCTCAACTCTTGAAAAATAGTATCTACAACCTGTGGCATGAAAGAAGAATGGGATATCAATCTAGTAGTCATGTCCTCCAAACTCCTCAATATAGTGGCACAAATATCTTTATATATGCCATCTGACCCAGACATGCAGATGCTCTCTCTAAGTTTATCCATCTCTATTTGAGCTGTCAGAAAAATACTCGCCAGATCAGGAGTGTGATGTGCATCCTGAGCTGGTACATCATGGGTAGGTACATCCTGGGTGGCCATCTAGATGTAACATGTACATGAAAGCTAAGTGTTAACAATTAAGTAATTGATTACATGTTATAATTGCATGTAAAATGGAAACAAATATAGATGAATATATAAAATTATAGTTCTTACTTGGGGTCCTATTAGGTCTTAAGGGTTCTATCACCTATCTTAAGGGTCCTTAGATGTGATAAGTGGTATTAATAGGTCATATTAGGTCAAGTAAGTCCATTTTTATTAGACCTCTTAAGGGGTCCTATTAGGTAGATTAGGGGTCCTATTAGGTCTTCATATCTACCTATTGGGTCTTTTTAGGTCTTCATGTCTATTAGGTCCTATTAGGTCTTAAGGGGTACTATTAGGTCTTTAGGGTCCTATTAAAGGGTTTCATACATTAGGGTTCAATATCATTAACGTTTCATGTTATGAAACTAATGTTAGAGTTTATGTTGATTTATGTTTTAGTTTCATGTTAGGGTTAATTTGTTAGAGTTTTGAATGTTAGGGTTCAATATGGTTAGGGTTTCATGTTAAAGGGTTCAATATGGTTAAGGTTTCATGTTAGGGTTTCATATGGTTAAGGTTTCATGTTAGACATCTCATATGGTTAAGGTTTCATGTTAGGGTTCAATGCATGGTTAAGGTTTCATGTTAGGGTTAATGTTAAGTTTATGTTGATTTATGTTTTAGTTTCAATTTAAGACCTTAATTTGTTAGATTTTCATGTTAGGGTTTTATATCTAGTTAAGGTTTCATGTTAGGGTTCAATATGGTTAAGGTTTTATGTTAGGACCTTTCATGTTACGATCTTAATTTGTTAGAGTTTCATGTTATGGTTTCATATGGTTAGGGTTTCATATCCAATTAAATTTTTATGTTAGGGTTCAATATGGTTAAGGTTTTATGTTAGGGTTTCATGTAACCTAGTTCAATATGGTTAAGGTTTCATGTTAGGGTTAATACATTACAATTTATGTTGATTTATGTTTCAGTTTCATGTCTAGATTTAATTTGTTAGAGTTTCATTTGTTAGGGTTCAATATGTTTCTAAGGTTTCATGTTAGGGTTCAATATGGTTAGGGTTTCATGTTAGGGTTAATGTTAAAGTTTATGTTGATTTATGTTTTAGTTTCATGTTAGGACCTTAATTTGTTAGAGTTTCATGTTAGGGTTTCATATGGTTAAGGTTTCATGTTAGGGTTTTATATCTAGTTAAGGTTTCATGTTAGGGTTCAATATGGTTAAGGTTTTATATGTTACATGACCTTTCATGTTAGGACCTTAATTTGTTAGAGTTTCATGTTAAAGGGTTTCATATGGTTAGGGTTTCATGTTAGGGTTTCATATCCAGTTAATGATGACATGTAACTGATTGAATGTTTGATAGTGTTAAGTTGAAGATGATGCAAGATGTTAAATCAGTTAATGGTTTGCATTTTCATTGATGTCAACTTGATATCATCTATACGGTCATGTACATAATGCCAAAGACTTCAGAGAATCAATGGAACAAAGATTATGCTTTCTGCAATGCATAAAATTCAAGTATTCACTAAGTGACAGACAACATCGACGGAGTGCACACCATCGGTAAAGATAGAGAAAAAGTCACAATGATAATCAATGAGCAAAAGACAGTGTTTCCCGATGAGCTGAAAATAGAGTTTCCCAACGGACGGAGATCCCAAAGTTAACTGAAGTTACACCGACGAAACTGGCAGTTGTCACCGACAACGAACTACAAAATTGACCAACAGAATAGAGAGATCAGAAAATGACAAAATATCTAGCTGGCAGAGCTTAAGGATAGACTTAACTGGTTGTTTTATTTGTTTTATTCGACCATAGTTAAGTAATTAATTTAAAGAAGATTTATATAGTTGGAAAGAAGATAACTACGAGATAAATCAGGAGTTAAAGCTGTAAATCAGATTGGCTAGATTGTTTTTCACGCCAAGAATCAAGAAACAAGAATCATGAATTAAGGAATATCATGTCTATATAAGAGACAAGCATAATTCATTTCTACATGCAATCAGATACACAAAAGGGGAGTGAATAGAAAGAGGATGCTGAAGAGAAACTAGTGAAGGAAAAACTTCATACAGTCCTGATCAATCAAGCTAAGGGAGAGCTAAAGAATTCTGTAGACACCGACAAACAATGAAGCACAACATCAAAGAGAAGAAAGTGTGGAGCACAAAGGAATTGAATTGATACATTGATCAGAGAGGTATTGTACTTAAATAGATCTAAAAATCTGCAATTCAAAGTTGCATTAGAAATAGGTCATAATGTTTCAGTTTAACCATTGAAGCATCAAGTCTCTTAACAGAGTAGGGCTTAATAGTCTTCTATAATTGAGGTATATCCTAATAGATTACCAAAAGGGTTGATTCATGAAATTAGCATTGAATTTTTGTAAAGCCTATTGACAACCTAAGAAGGAGGTTGATTCAAGGATGGTAGCAAGATTTGCCTAAAGCCTATTGACAGTCTAAGAAGAAGGCTGATTCAAGGATGGTAGAAGAATAGAAGCCATATAATAAGTGACAATCTATGTATAAAAATCCTCTAACAAGGTCGCACTTAACAGTGTGTTTGTAACCTTTAACAGGGTTGGCTCCTAACAGGGCTCACTTCAGAAGAGTGAAAATTTGGGGTACCAGTCCC
>MU227058.1:1742248-1765435 GCA_018584345.1 Thuja plicata
ATGTATACTAAACTTTACAATTTTCTAATGTTTACTAAGTTACAATTTTATAATATTTTCTAATGTATACTAAACTTTACAATTTTCTAATATATACTAAGTTATGTAATTTTCTAATATTTTCTAACATGTAGTAAGTTACAATTTTTATAACATTTGCTAACATTCTAATTACGGTTTTCTAATTATGACTAAGTTATAATTTTCTAATATTTTCTAATGTTTTATAATATTTCCTAATGTTTACTAAGTTACAATTTTCTAATATTTTCTAATGTATACTAAACTTTACAATTTTCTAATGTTTACTAAGTTACAATTTTATAATATTTTCTAATGTTTACTAAGTTACAATTTTATAATATTTTCTAATGTATACTAAACTTTACAATTTTCTAATATATACTAAGTTATGTAATTTTCTAATATTTTCTAATATATACTAAGTTACAAATTTCTAACATTTGAGTACCATTACATTAACATTTTTTAATGTTTTCTAAAATTTTATAACATTCTACTATGATTTTCTAACATACTACTATAACTTTCTAACATATTCTAAAATCCAACTATCATTTTCTAACATTTCTACAAACTAAATATTATTTAAAACAAATAATTAACTAAAATAAATATAAAACATACAATTTACAATAAAAAACTGAGAAAAATGTGTGTACCTGATACTACTAACAATCACAAGAGGTCAAAGAAGCTCGAGAGCTGCTAACCTTGTATTGGTCATCACTGGTTCGCTCTAAGCCCCGGGTCCACAAAATCCCAAAAAGTGAATAGTAAAAATGAAATGGGTAGTCAAAAATTTATACAAATTCCAGCGAAAAATGGCTTCACGAGAAGTACCCTATGTGGGTACTTCACACGAAGTGTTGGCTTCACGCGAAGTACCCTACATGGGGCACTTCGCGCGAAGCCTATTAGGACACACTATTGTGATTTCACCCTCCTCTCATCTTATAAATGGCCATTCTTTTAATTCATTCATACTCATTTTTTCTTGGCAGATTCCCTTTCTTGCATGCCTTTTGTAGGTGTAAAGTAGTTAAAACTTAATGTAGCAGAGCATGCTAGTATGCATAGAATGATTTTATATGTCAATATCATCCAACCATTACAAGTTTTTAGTATTTGTATCATGTCGGCAACAACAATTGTCAATCAAATTTACAAATTAAACTTACACACAACAATATAAAGATATGAAGGATTCATTCTAAACAAGACTTTGTGAGGTCATTTTCCCTTGTATGTTGATCCACTCAACAACTTGATTATACTCTTAAGGAAATAATTAAAACAAATAAAGTTGTCTATTTAGAGGGCAGTTTGTATTGAATAAATTCATTGTACCTCTGACTATCATCAAGTTTCCTACAGGATTGATGGACGTCCAAACATAATCTCACTGTTGCAGGTAGCCTTATTTCATTTGCATAAACTATTAAATTGTAGGTTAATTGCATAAAATATTCAATTGTACATAGTTATTGTACCTTTCAAATTTAACAAGGTTGTCCTATTCTACAAAAGTATAACACTCTTGTAGGTTAATTGCATAAACTATTCAATTGTACATAGTTATTAATTTATTAGTAGACTGAGGATTATAATTTTAAATATAAAATATAATTAAAGATAATACCACATTACATGGCATAGTGTACGGGCTATTGTTTTTTTTCTTGCAATCTTTATCAATGTTTTGTTTACTTAGAGTCTTCATCTATATTTTGTTTCTAATTGAATTGCAAGGTGATTCCCTATCGCCAAATTCAGCCCAAGGCATATAGATTTTATCTAGAGCTTATTGGTAGATATTCATTTTTTTTATCTCTAACAAATACAACTTCCAATAGCAAGAAGTAAGTACAATTTTTAAACCTTAGCACACTTGATACAAAAAATAAGAGCATAATGTGCTTTTCATTTTTAAGCATATTTATTAAAAAGGAAAGATAAAACTCATAGATATATAGGTACTACATAGTTATGATTGTTTACTTGAGTCCATTTGTGTCTTCCTTCCCTACCTTGCTTATCCAATTTCATAATTCTTCAAATCTTGCAAAACTCAATTGATTTATCTCTAATTCTATAATTGACTTTTCAAAGTAAAGCCGAACAAAACAAAGCTAAAATCATTGATGTAAAGACATTCTAAAAACCAAATTACCTTGTCTTATTTGTTGAGTGATTAATAAAATCAACATTGATATCATGCTATAATGAAAGGAGACATATGTAAGAATGGGCTATTTTGGAACAACTATAGTTTTGGAATGATTTTACAACATAATATTGAGTAACTTAGCAATTACTAGTTCATTGATTTTGTGATCAGAATTAATTACTAGGGTTGTTTGACAAATAATAAGTTATGATTGGAAGCCATGATCAGTTTGGTGTTATTGTCATGATTAATGTAAATTTTCCAAAAGGTAGAGATCAGGGTTAAGATGATCAGAACTAATGTTGTTGAGTTGTGGAAAGGATAATAAGAAGTTTCCTGGTTGAACAGGGATTAGGGACTAATAGTTTGTGATTAAAAATAGAGCTTTTGAAATGTTGAAGACAAATGGACTCATGCGAAGGTATGACAGGTTGTTGAATTTGTGCATAGAAGAAATGGTAAGGCCCAATAAGCCTAGAGACCTAATTGGTGTATGAATTGTGATCTTCCACCAAAGGTTAATAATGCCTTAATAAAGATAATGTTTTGTTGATTGGATGTTTGTCCTAATGATGGATTGATGACAATGAAGGTGATTTGATAATGGACTTTATGGTTGTAGGGATTTCTTAAATTCTAAGGGTGGTTTTAGGGATCTTTAACCTATGTCCCTGTTATTAGTGCTTATTTCCAAGCTGTGGGATTTTCTGGGGTTCTTTATAATCTCTAGCCCCAAGTGACAACTGGTGATTTGTAATTACACAATGCCCTCAAATTGACACTCCTAGTTGTCTTGTGTCTGACTTATGTGGATATTCACCACCAAACCTTTCTCTGAACAGTCACTTTATCTCCAACAATGTTGAAATGGATATGTCGAAGTGGATATTTTATATTTTTATTTTTATTTTATTTTCTTTGCATTCCTATTAAATATGAATAGCATTCCTATCAAAAATGATTCATGATGAGATTAAATGTAAAATGCTTTGCAGTAAAAATATATTTAATGGATTTAAGCTTGATTTTATACAAGATAGTACTAATGCTACCATGTTTATATTTGACGGATTACAACATTAATATCTTAATTCAAAGTATGGGAGACAATTTTTTCGTATAATTATAACCTGAATATTTTCCTGTGAAGAAAGACCATGTCTGAAAATATGAACCCAGAAAAAAATAAGGAGACAATTGCTAGATTGTGGGCTAATTTTAAAAGAAAAGGTGATGGAAAATGTTATTGTCCCTACAAAAATTACAAGGGCTTAAAGACTAAAATAATTTTAGTCAAAATAGCTGAGAAACATTGTAGAGAGCATGGTTACATTCAAGGGGGCATGATTTTCATCCATTATTGGTAAGTATTTAAATATATTGTTTTAACAATTTATATACATAAGAAATCAATTGATGATGAGATCATGGTCATGGTTAATTTAATGTCGTAATTTTGATATAGGTCTGGAGAATATGAATTTCCAAGTGGAGGAAAATGGAGGTGTGAATATCCAAGGAGAACATAATGATTCTAGAGAAGAAGATGATCCTACGACAGAGAACACAATTGAAGGTGAGGGTATTTTTGTAGCTGATCATGTGCTAGAGAATACGATTGAAGGTGATATTACTGGAACATTTGATTATGATGATGAAGATGACCTTGATTTACCTATACTTGAGAAGGCATATGAAACCCTATACAAAGGCTCCCAAACAACTCTTCTCTCTGTTGCATTGTTGTTGGTGAACTTTAAGGTTTCGAATGGTTTATCCAATGTAGAAATCTCATGAATGTTAAGGTATGTCATATATGTCATCTTTTTCACCTATTTTAGTCGTAATTTCCTTATTTTTAACAAAGGGTGAATCATGTATGCTAATTATATCTTTTTCTGTAGGTTGATAGGTGAGTGTTTGTTACCACCTTCAAACATTCTACCTCTCTCGTACTGAGAACTATATGCCATTATGAAAGATATTGGGATGGAGTATCAAACAATACATGCATGTCCCAATGATTATATTATATACCATAAACTGTTAGAGTAATTTAGTAATTACTCTTTTGTGCTTAAGTTATACTTAGGCAACTTTCTATTTTCTGAGAGTTTCCTTTTTAGGGCTTCGGTATCCTTTATAAGGAATCACCGCTTAGTTTTATTTATAGAGTTTTCACATCTTATTGTAATTCTATTGTTGATAATATAGATTATTTTCTTTCAACATCAATTTGATGTCTCTGGCTTTTTGGCCGCCATAGCTGCCTTCTCTCTTTTGTCTTTTGCTTCTGTTTATGTAATAGCTATGCATGCAGGTGTTCTTGGAAAGATTGCAGTTTAGAAATCTTAACATGGTATCAGAGCCATCTTGCTGCCGGCTGTTCGTATTCTGTTGAAGCATATAGGCACTGAGGGTTTCAGAGGTTTTTTCTGACATTCTTTATAGGTTCTGGGGGGTATTTGTTTTTTGAGGCATGTTGGACCAAAACTGACCTCACGGTTGCGTCTAGAAGGCCCAAAAACCCCAAAATCCATATAAAGTTTGTCCATTTTGGACACCGGGGCCTCTGGAAAAATTTTCTTGCCCTCCCAAGGGCCGTACGGATGAGAAAATTCAAAAAAAAATATTAAAAAATCATTTTTTTTATTTTTGGCGCAGGCAGTTAAAGATTTTTTTCACCGCCACCGCCGGCCCACCGACACTCCACCGCCGCCGGCCGGTGGCTGGCCCGCCGCCCCCGGCGCTCTGCGCTCCCCGCGCCACCGCGGCTTCCCCGCCGCCTGGAGCTCCCCACGCCGCCCCGCCGCTCTACGGCCACCTGCTCTTCAGCGGAGCCGCCATCGTTCTGCAGTATCTGCACTGCTGTTTGGACTCCGCTGCCCCTTGCGGCCCACTCAACACCCCGCTCCACCGGTGGCGGGTCTTTATTCAAACCCCCGCAGGTTTTTTTAGCCCCAGTGGGCCCCTTTTCTCAGCGCAAGGTCATATGGCGGGATCAAGGGCTGCGGCCCAGCCCCCAGAGTGCGCCATGCGCCCGGGGGCTTATTTTTTTAGCCCCTGGGGCTTAAAACCATTCCTATTGGGCATTTTTGAGCCCTTTTCACCTTTTTTTCTCTACAGGGAGCATACGGGGGTATTTTTTGGACTTCTTTATATCGTCGGAAAGCTCTTTCCAAGATCTTTCCGACTATGGTGATTAGGAATTTTGGGTCCACTATTTCAATAGCATTTTTTGCTGTTGAAGTCTGATGTTTTGTTTTTCCTTCCGGGAGTCATATTTGGCTCATCCAGACTCTTTTTTTGGCAAACGAGATATCGTCGAAAAGCTGGTTCAGTGTGCTATTCAGTGGCAGACGTTATTTTTCCAGATTCTTCTCTAGGTTTTTACTCCTCCAAGTTTTGCAGTTTATGCCCTCTGATGGTGTGCTTGGTTCTACAGGTCCGGGGATCTCTTCTTCTGAGTTCATAGCTCACTCTTCTTTCTGAAATCTGAGCTTGCATGCTCTTTTTGATGCATTTTTGTTCTGTAAATGCACTAAGATAAAGTGCCTTCTTCTGCATTTTTGGATCTTGTACAGCTGGTTCGGTTGATGTACTCGCACTGTGTTATAAAGTGCCATGGGGGGATTATGATGCATTTGCTGCTTTAGGCGCATCCACTTTTGTCAAGTGAGTGTACCTTCCACGACATTAGCCCATGTAGTCTATGTCTGTGACACCGCCCTTTATCCTATATCTGTGCTTCTGTTGCACTGTTGGTGTTCCTGGTTCTTCTTCTGCAGTTGTTTCTGGTACTGCATTTCAGTGTTCCTGTCACCTCTCCCAGTTTAGTATTATGGGGGGTTCACCTATTGGTTCTATTGCTTCCTGGTTCGATTGATTAGCTCTTTAGACATTTGTCTTCTCTACCTGGTCATGCACTTCAGTGGGGGTTCCAGCAGTATCTTCTGACAGAGTTTTCAGACATGCTTCAGAGATGCTTCTTGCTCTTTTCTTGTTCCTCTCTCTGGGACATCCTTTTTCTCTAGATTGAAGGTTTTCTTCATCTAGTCTGCTTTGTTTTGGGTATCTGATCAGGCCTAGTTGCCGGGACCCTTCTTTCCTGCTTTCTGCAGTAGTTTAGCGGTTTTGCTTCTCCCTAAATTACACTTAAGGGGGGGTGTTAGAGTAATTTAGTAATTACTCTTTTGTGCTTAAGTTATACTTAGGCAACTTTCTATTTTCTGAGAGTTTCCTTTTTAGGGCTTCGGTATCCTTTATAAGGAATCACCGCTTAGTTTTATTTACAGTGTTTTTACATCAGTTTGTAAATCATAGAAACATATTATCAATATATTATTTTCTTGAGCACATGATGTCTCTGGCTTTTTGGCCTCCATAGATCCTTCTATCTTCTATCTTTTACTTCTATTTATGTAATAGCTATGCATGCAGGTGTTCTTGGGAAGATTGCAGTTTAGCAATCTTAACATAAACAACATAAATTTGCAATAGAATGCCCTGATTATCATATTAGTAGATATCAAATAGATCAAATAATAAAAAAGGTGCCTCGCAAGGTTCTCTGGTATATTCCCATTATTCCACATCTACAACAATTATTCGGGTGCACTACCTTGGCACAATTTATGGATTACCATGCATGCAATAGAAGTTGAGATGACATTATGTGAATGCCTGCGAATGGTTATTCATTTAAGGATATAGAGGAAAAATTTTCACACTTTAAAGAAGAACCTTGTAATCTCAAGCTTTCATTGGCAGCGGATGATGTGAATCCATTTGGAGAGATGAGATTTGTTTACTCGGTGTGGCCTATTTTTTTATCAACAATAACATTCTTCCTTGGATGTCCATAAATAAGGAGCACATAATGTTGGCAATGATTATTCCAGCTATTTTTTCATTCAATAGTCATCTAAATTTATTTATAAATACCACATCAAAATGACAGTAAAAATGTAATGTTTCTGTTCATTCAACCAGGTAAGTACCAAGTTAAAGATATGAATGTATATATTGAGCCCCTTATTGACAAGTTGTTGGATTTATGGAATGGGGTCATAATGTAGAGGGTTTAGGACATGTGTTTTCTTTACTCAATATGTCTCTTTATCTCTCCTAACCATCCAATGGTTACTTCCTTTTGGATTATTCTCCAATTAGGATCTCCAAGACCCTCACTATCAAGTTCTCCTCCAAGGTATAGTTGATCTATGGAAGATTCCAAAGTTTCTCGGCTTAACTAGTCCCACTAGCTCTTCAATCACCTAGGCTTCTTCACTAGATTTCCTCTTAGAAACCAAACCCCTACTTAGGATCTTCCCATACATTCACTTAGGCCCTTGTCAATTTTCTTGGCCCATCAAAATTCATTCTAAACCCTTTCCCACACTTCTAGATTCATTACCAATCCAATTAGTCTCAAATTCACTAGGAGGCCTAGTTGCCCTATTTCCTAGTAGGTCTAAATTCACCATTTTTGGGATATTTCTCCCAAATTCTCCAAAAAAATCCACAAAATACCTTTAAAATCTTCAAGGTGTCTATCAACACTATCAGAATCCAAAATCTTGACTTCTAGATGCACCCACAACCCTAGTTTCTATTAGGCCATAGTTTTCAGCCTATTAATTAGGCCTCTACACCAGTGTTGATCAAATGCCACAAAATTGATCACCTAACTTCAATTCACCTCCTCCCACCTTTGAATCCTTCTATGAGACTATCTATGCCTTTTGAAAATGCCACTAAGTCTTTTCCGCAAGATCATGGGTGCTCGATCTAATTCCTTCTTCACCCTGTCCTAGCTCACTTGTATTCAACAGTCAACCATAGGGATTCCCATTTGGTCTAGGAAATCCATTGCAACAAACAAAATGAAAAAAACCCTACCTACAGACTCTAACCCTACTTCCCCCATGGTTTCAGTCAATTCCACCAGTGGGTTCTTAGATCAGAGCCATTTCTAACTATGCAACACTGTAATGTCACTTGTAGACCAGTGACTTACAAAACTCGGTAACTTCACACTAAATGAACTTGAAATAAAACTATCTATTGCATAAGGAAGCTAATTGAAATCACTACACCCCCATGGGGTCTTATCTTCTCTTCCAATTCATACACAACCGTACAGGAGCAAGAAAATAATGCAGATTACAGAAATGCAGTCTCAGACATCCGTACAGAAGTACAAAACTTAAGTATTGCAATCCAAAATTTCATTAACCATTCCAAATCATTGAATCCATGCTCATATACTGATCATGGGTAGTTACAACTTCTCTAACTTCATTTTATCCATTTCTTGCAAAAGTTTCTCAAGCAACTTTTCAAAGTTGCTAGCAACTTTTTGTATTTTGAGCAATTTGACTCATTTTGTCAACTCGATGGATGAGTTTGAATTCCATGACCCTAGTTAGGATACCTATGGTCCTAAAACACTCTCTAAACCCAAATTACATCAAAATAGAAAATTTCACTATTTTAGGCCAAAATGATCCTAAATCACCTAATGAGCACTATTGGCTCCTATAAACATGAAGTTGAACAAAAATGTATCTAACCTATTAGATATTATCCAATCCACACAAAAACACATAATCCAACCCTAACACACTTCAACACATCAAAATGGGAGGTGCTCTACACCATACTCCCCTAGGACAAATAACTCAAGTCCCTTGAGTTAGGAGGTCTTCAATGGTTACCCCATGTTTGAGAATGTCTAGCTCTGTCATCCAAGTGGCCTCAGCTTTAGGTATTCCTTGTCACTTGATGAGGTACTCCTTATAGTTACCCTTCCTTTTCTTCTTGATCACTTTAGAATCTAGGACACCTTCCAATTTTAGTGGAATTGCGGTAGGCAAGTCTTTCACCCAATCATCATCCCCTAAATCTGTAAGAGTAGGCTGACCTATGTCTATAGAGGGTCCCTTGTAGGGATACAGGTCACAAACATTTAAAATGGGTGAAATCCCCAAATTAAGAGGCAACACCACCTCATAGGCATTCTTGTCATACTTATGCAAAATCTTCAATGGACCTATATTCTTCATGGGTAACTTAGTTGGTTGACCCTTGGGCAGCCTTTCCTTCCTCAGATGGGTAAGTAATAGATCCCCCACTTTGAACTACAAATTCCTTCTTGTTTGATCAGCTTCAGACTTATACTTCTCCACTTGCTTTTGTAAAGTCTTGTTGACTTGATCATGAAGCTCCTTCATCTGTTATGCAAATGACTCCCCTTGAGCACTCCTTTTGTCCTTTAAACTAAGATCTCTCAACTCTAAGATCCCTCTAGGATTGACCCCATATACTATTTCAAAGGGGATTTTACCAGTACTCCTATTAATGGAGTCATTATAAGAAAAAAAAAATTTCCCTGTGATTTGATCCCATGACTGTCCATGTTGCTTAGTCAAGCATCTAAGCAATTTCCCAAGTGACCTATTGACTACCTCTGTTTGTCCATCTGACTATGGATGGTAGGCTAAATAGAAAGACAATTTGGTACCCAACATCTTTCATAGGGTCCTCCAAAAGTAACCCACAAACTTACTATCTCTATCACTTACTATATTCAGTGGCAAACCATGGATCCTTACAATATCTCTAAAGAATAGCCCTACAATTTGGGAAGCATGATTGGTTTTCTTACAAGGGATGAAGTGAGCCATTTTTCTAAAATGGTCCACAACCACAAATACACTATCATGACCCCTTGTTTTCTTTGGTAACCCCAACACAAAGTCCATACTTAGGCACTCCCAAGGCCTTTGGGGTATGGATAGGAGTTGGTACAACCCACTATTACTGCTTTGTCATTTTTCCCTCTGAAAAATCTGACATTGTTCTACAAATATCCTAACATATATACTATAACATAGGCCAATAGAAATCCCTATTCACCTACTCCAATGTTTTATCCACTCCAAAGTGGCCCCCCAAGCTTCCTTGGTGTTTCTCCTTCACAATGTTCTCCCTCATTGAGCACTGAGGTATACACATAAGATGTCCTTTAAACAATAGGCCTTCCTACAACATAAACTCATTTAAATCCACTTTGAATCCCTATTGGAACTTCACACATGCCTCATAGGCATCTCTAAAATCTTTGTCCTCCTTGTTGAGGTCCTTCAAATCATCCATCCCTACACTTTGCAATTGTATCTCTTGTATTGTGAGTACTCTCCTGCTAAGAGAATCTGCAACCTTGTTGTTAACCCCTTTCTTATGCTTTATGATAAATTTATAAGTGTGCAATAATTTTACCCACTTCAAGTGCCTTTGATTCAGTTTTTCTTTCCCATTCAAGAAACTTAGAGCATGGTTATCAGTGTAGACCACAAATTCCCTAGGTAAGAGATAGTGTCTCCATTTTTTAAGGGCTTGTACCATAGCATACAACTCAAAATCATATGTGGAGTACTTTTTCTTAGCCTCATTCAACTTCTCTGAGAAGAATGCCATAGGGTTTCCCTCTTGGCTTAACACTGATCCAGTGGCTAGCTTGCTAGCATCACATTCTACCACAAATAGATGATTGAAATTAGGGAACCTAAGTTTAGGTAACTCTGCTATCCTTCTTTTCAACATCTCAAAGCCTTGGTCTGCTGCTATAGTCCACTTAAACTGACATTTCATTCCACCTTTGATGGTGTTGAGAATAGGGGCACATACATGGCTGAAATTTGTTACACATTTCCTATAATAGGAGGCCAATCCATGAAAAATCCTAACATCCCCTATGGACCTAGGTGTAGGCCATTCCAATATTGACCTAACCTTATCAAGGTCCATCTTCATACATCCATTAGAAACCAAAAAACCAAGGTAAACAAATTCAGTTTTTAGAAACTCACACTTTTCTTGATTAATCATCAATTTCTCTTGATGTAGCCTCCTTAAGACCATCTCCACATGCTTCATGTGCTCCTCCTTGGACCTGCTAAATATCAAAATGTCATCAAGACATACTAAACTTACCAATAAAATATGCTAGCACTTCATTCATGAGCGTCATGAATGTGCTAAGTGAATTAGTTAGGCCAAAGGGAATAACTAGCCACTCATAAAACCCTTCATTGGTCTTGAAGGCTATTTTCCACTCATTACCAGGCCTAACCCTGATTTGGTGATATCTTGACTTCAAATCCATCTTTGAAAATTAACATGAACCTCCCAAATTGTCCATCAAATCCTCAATCCGGGGCATTCAAAATTTATATCTGATTATAATCTTATTTATAGCCCTGGAGTCTATACACATCTTCCATTTTCCATCCTTCTTAGGTGCAATAACAGTAGGCACAACACAGGGGCTCAAAATTTTCCTTATCAATCCGCTTTCCAATAACCTTGAATCTATTTTCCTATCTCTGCATTTTGACTTGGTGTCATCTTATACGCTACTTTGTTTGGCAAATTTGCTCCAGGAATGAGGTCTATCTGATGAATCACATCCCTCATGGGTGGTAGGGCACTTGGAAAACCATTATCCACTATGTCATGGTATCTTTCCAACAATGCTTGTATCTTTGGTGACATGTTGAATTTCTCTTTGGTCTCCTCCTTTGGCTTCACTATCACTACACAATAGACTCCTTTATCCTTCTTCATGGCTTTTAGAAACTCCTTCCCACTCAAAAGCATCACACTGGTTCCCACTTGCTTCTCCTCATTAGGTTCATGCAATGGATCCATTTGAAACTTCTTCCCTAGCTTGGTGATAACATATTTTTTCTTTTCTCCATCATGGATAGCCTTTACATCATATTTCCAAGGACGCCCTAGAAGAAGATGGCATGCATCTATGGTAAATATGTCACATAGAACCTTGTCCTTATACTCTCCTATTTTAAAATCCACCAAGGTTTGTTCATCTACCACTAGTTGTTGACCCTTGTTCAACCATGAAACTTTATAGGGTGTGGTATGAGGTATCCTCCTTAATTTCAATTTGTCCACCATCTCTGTGGATACTATATTCTTAGTGGATCCATAGCCCACTAGAAATTTGCAAATCTTCCCATGAGATCTACAAGTTTTCTTAAACAAATTATTTATTTGAGGTGGCTCTATAGTGCTAGGCATCTTCAAAAAAGTTCTTCTTAGCATTAGGTTCTCTCCATCCATTACTAGACCTACCTTGGAAATGGGAGAAGTAACACTTTGTGTGTCATCCTCTTGTACCAACTAATTTCTTCTATCCCCCATTGAAGATGAGGTAGCCTTTTCAGGTTGCCTACCCATTGTGTGACCCACTTGATTACAGTTATAACATCTGCCAGTAAAGACTGAATTAGATCTTCCTTGGGGCCAAAACCTACCTCTTGGTGGTCCTCTTCCTCTGTATCCCCCTCTCTAAAAAGATCCTCTAAACTGATTACCTCCACTATTTTCCATAGACTGACTATCTTCTTGTCTATTAGGGCTCTATCATCTACCAAAGTTACTCCTACCTCTGAAACATCTATTATTGTTACCACCTCTTCCTCTTTTATGGAAGTCATTCCTCCTTCTAGCCTTATCCTCTTCTCTCAAGGCTAACTAAAAACACTTGTGCATACTATCAGGAGCCATCATGCTAATTTCATCTTGTATCCCTTATCTCAACCCATTGAGATACCTTGCCACCTTCTCCATTTCTTCTTCTTGTCTTCTAGCCCTTAGGCTCAGTTTGTGGAACTCCTTAGTATAGGCACTCACTATCATCTCCTTTTGTCTTAAGTTCTACAACTTTTGGTACATTTGGATTTCATAATCAGTAGGCAAGAATTAGGCCCTCAATCTAATCTTCATCCTCTCCCAATAAACTAACTTCTTCTTTCCACTGGCTACCCTATCATCCTATATCATGTTCCACCACACCAATGTAGATCCTTTGAGTCTAGCTTTGGCATAGCTGACCCTCTTCTCTTCTGATACCTCCTTGTAATCAAACTGGTTGTCAATGGCCTCTAGCCAATCCAACAACTCTTCTCCATTCAGGATTCCATAGTAATGTGGTATCTGTTCCATGATATCCTTATTAAGGGACTTAAAGGCATCCAAGAATACCTTTTGTTCTTTATCCATCTTAGGTTATTTACCTTTGTTAGATGACTCTTCTGTCTGAATTTCAACATCCTCATCACTCTCATCTCCCCATTCATTGATCTTCTTTTTACTCTTTGTCTCAGACACACTATCTTTCTCCAAGAGGCCCTAAACCAATTCCACAATGGCATCCCTACTCATTTCCTTAGCAGGCATGTTGTCAACCTCTTGACTCTCCTCCCCTTCAAACATACACAAACTTCAAGAAATTTTGGCTCTGATACCACTCTGATACAGAGGGTTTAGGACTCTAGTGTTTTCTTTACTCAATATGCCTCTTTCTCTCTCCTAACCATCCAATGGTTACTTCCTTTTGGATTATTCTCCAATGAGGATCTCCAAGACCCTCACTATCAACTTCTCCTCCAAGGTATAGTTGATCTATGGAATATTCCAAAGTTTCTCGGCTTAACTAGTCTCACTAGCTCTTCAATCACCTAGGCTTCTTCACTAGATTTCCTCCTAGAATCACAAACCCCTACTTAGGATCTTCCCATAAATTCACTTAGGCCCTTGTCAATGTTCTTGGCCCATCAAAATTCATTCTGAACCATTTCCCACACTTCTAGATTCATTACCAATCTAATTGGTCTCAAATTCACTAAGAGGCCTAATTGCCCTATTTCCTAGGTCTAAATTCACTATTTTTGAGCTATTGCTCCAAAATTCTCCAAAAAACTCCACAAAACACCTTGAAAATATTCAAAGTGTCTATCAACACTATCAAAATCCAAAATCCTCACTTCTAGATGCACCCACAACCCTAGTTTCTATCAGGCCCTAGTTTTCAACCTATTAATTAGGCCTCTAGACCAGTCTTGATCAAATGTCCCCAAATTGATCACCCAAATTTGATTCACCTCCTCCCACCTTTGAATCCTTCTAGGAGACTATCTAGGCCTTCTGAAAATACCACTAAGTCTTTTCCCCAAGATCATGGGTTCTCAATCCAATTCCTTCTTCACCCTGTCCTGGCTCACCTGTATTCAACAATCAGCCATAGGGCTTCCCATTTGGTCTAGGAAATCATTGAAACAACCAAAATTAAAAAAAAAAAAACCCTACCTACAGACTCTAACCCCAGTTCCCCATGTTTTTAGTCAATTCCACAGGTGGGTTCTTAGGTTAGAGCCATTTCTAACTATGCAACACTGTAATGTCACTTGCAGACCAGTGACTAAAAAAACTTAGTAACTTCAAACTAAATGAACTTGAAAGAAAAATATCTATTGCATAAGGAAGCTAATTGAAATAAATAAACTCCCATGGGTTCCGATCTTCTCTTCCAATCTGTACATAGCCGTACAGGAGCAAGAAAATAATGTAGATTATAGAAATGCAGTCTCAGACATCCGTACAAAAGTACAAAACTTAAGTCTTGCAATCCAAAATTTCATTAACCATTCCAAATCATCGAATCTATGCTCACATACTAAGCATGGGAAGTTACAACTTCTCTAACTTCATTTTGTCAATTTCTTGCAAAAGTTACTCGAGCAACTTTTCAAAGTTACTAGCAACTTTTTGTATTTTGAGATATTTGACTCATTTTGTCAACTCGATGGATGAGTTTGACTTCCATGACCCTAGATAGGATACCTAGGGTCCTAAAACACTCTCTAAATCCAAATTACATCAAAATAGCAATTTTCACTATTTTAGGCCAAAATGACCATAAATCACCTAATGAGCACTATTGGCTCCTACAAACATGAATTTGAACAAAAGTGTATCTAACCTATTGGATAAATTATCCAATCCACACACAAACACCTAATCCAACCCTAAAACACTTAAACACATCAAAATGGGAGGTGCTCTACACGATGTCACTATGTATCAAATCTCTAGACCAATAGGACAAAGACAATTTCAATTCCATGCAATGCTTGTATGGACAATACATGATGCCCCTGGGCTAACACATTTTTGTGGTATGTTATATTGTTAACACATATTTATTTTATGTTATAGTGCTAACACATCTTTGTTGTATGTCTAAGTTTGCACATGATAATTGTAATTATCAAAATCAACATATTCAATCCAATTATACATGATCTTGTAGGTCTTTAGAAAAAGAAAAAATTTGCATGTCCAGTTTTTGGTCCAAAGATGAAATCTTGTCATTCAAAAAGTTTAGGAAAGTAGGTGTTCGATGAGTATAGGAACTTTCTCCAGAGAAATCATAAATATCAAATTACCAAAAATATCTTTTCAATAGGAAATAAGAGACTGCATCAAAGCCACAAAGAATGAAACCTCACCTATGGAAGTTGGAATACAATAGAATAAACTGACGAGGTTATGTCATTCAATCTGATGGTTTTTTTTTTAAATTTATATATTTATATTGTCTTTTGTTTACTGATGATGTAATTAATGCTCATGAAGGTCATCAAGGTGTCAATGACCAACTTCCAAAAGGACTAAAAATTTATCCTAGACAATTTAGTAGGTTGTCGTACTACGAGCGCCTCCGAATCATGCATTTTTTTTTATGCTATGCATATTGGAAAGAATGTAACAAAGACATTATGGAAATTATTAGACGGAAGGCATGATAAAGAAAAAAATTTCAAAATTTGTAGTGACATTGAAGATTCCAACCATGCATTGAGAAATGTCATTCGATCAAATAAAAATGGAGACCATATTGATATAAGTGCCCTTCCTTAGTTATTATCAGAGAAACAAGGCAATGCTATAAAAGAATTCATACAAAAAATTTGATTTCTCACAAGGTTCGTTGCGAACATAAATAATCTCATATCAAAGAAAAGTGAATTTGGGCCAAGGATGAAAATACATGATTGGTATACCTTTATAGGGTAATTCATGTTATTTTGTATTCTCTATATATTTGTATACTCCATGTAGTTTTTATTGTATTATTCTCTAAAATATTGAAATGATAATTTTATAATTATTGCAGTACGTTCTACCTCTATCTCTCCCACACCACTTCGACAACAGTGTCAAACATGTTATATATGATCTTGGAAAATACACAAAGTTTGAAGCGTTATTTGTTAGATTTGTTGTATAGATATTATATTTGTGACTTGTTTTACTTTTTCAGTAATTTTTTGTAAAGTCTCGTTTATATGTTTTTGTGTGTTGAATTGCTTCTAGGTGGTTGTCATTGAAAGAAATCAATAATGAAGATAAAAAATATTGGAAGAGAAAAATTCCTCATCTTATGTGTGAAATTCAAAAGTGTTTACCTTCTACTTTTTTCAATGCACAAGAACACTACCTCATACATCAAGTTGAGGAGATTGAATTGTTTGGACATGTACAAACTAGGTCAATGTAGATGGTTAAAAGACACCTGAAATTTTTGAAAGGTTTTGTTCAACAAAGAACACATCCTGAGGGTTCTATGGTGGATGGATATATGGTATACCAGACCATGGTGTACATCAGTGAACATCTTCCTAAGTTTGCAGCAAAGATTCATGTAGATTGCATTTGGGACCCCAATGCCATTAACAAGTTTGAAGGAGAGTACTTGATGGGGAAAGGTAGATTGAGGAAAGTGAGAGGTAATTATAAGATGTTATTGTAGTTAATTAATTCTTATAAATCTTCAATTGAAGTTGTTTGTAAGTGATCTATTTTATTTATAGATTTGGTCGAGAGTGGGATGCACTACATTTGTATATTGTGAACAATCTTGATTTTATGACGGTATGGATTGAAATATATCAACAAAATGGTCACTCATTGACATGGGAAGGTGTTGCTTTATTAGTTAAAGAAGCTCATGTAATGGAGATTCCAATGTTACGCCAATTGTAATTGATCTAGAAATGGTTTAAGAGGTAGACAGGTACATATAAATTTATTAATCATGACCCATATGTTTAATATCAACTCACGATGAAAATGATTTTCAAATGTTTGAAAAATTGTAGGTCAAGCATCACAAAGCTATGTACTACCATGACCATAAATTTTGCATAAAAAAGTTGGATGACACAAAGAAAACTTGTGATTCTGGGATAACCGCAGCCTTCGAGGTCACTAATATTTCATCTAGAAATGAAATGCATCCTCAAGAATCTCAAAACTGATACTATGGCATTTTGGATGATATACTTGAGTACGACTTTGAATTCTTCAAATTATTTCTATTCATCGTCAAATGGTACAGAATGCAAATGAATCAAAATGATCCTGATAGAACTTTTATTAAACATGATAATGGATTTACAATGGTTAATACAAGGTCAATTGAGCCAGTTGAAGATGATCCCTATGTTCTTCCAAGCCAATGTGAGCAAGTATTTTACATAGAGGTTCCACAAAAACTAGGTTGTTAATTTTTTGTTAGACATGATCCAAGAGGAAGGCCAGTAAAGTATAAGGTGATGGAAGAAGAAAAAACTGAAGAAGAAGAAGAAGAAGAAGAAGAAGATGGTGACGGTGACGGTGATGGTGATGGTGATGGTGACAATGATGATGACGATGACGATGACGATGATGATGATGATGATGATGACGATGACGATGATGATGATGATGATGATGATGATGATGATGAGGATGATGACCTTTTTTGATAATATATTTGCGTTGTCTTAATGAATGTAATTTTGTGCTACTAAATGTTGATGAATAATGTGTTGATGAATAAGGTGTTGATAAATTATTGATGAATGCCCAATTGTTAATTAATTTTAGGTGTTATTGAATGTTATGTGATTATAATGATTAAATGTTATATTTCATAAATGGATAGATGAATGAATGAATGTTAGATGTTAATGGGAAATTTAGAGTGATTTTAGGGGGGGTGGGGCCAAATGAACTTCCACCTTCATGTGGTTGGCCTTGTTAAGTAGAGAATATAAAAATATTATCAAAACCAAGTGAAGCTCGAGCTAAAATGATGCAGAGTCCTAGTCTACTATCCCATTAAGGAACCAAACTCAACTCAAGGATTCTACAAGTGTCTTGGAACTCACTCAAGGAGTTAGTCTCAACTGAAGGGTCAAATAGAGTTCTCTAAATTTAGACAACCAACACCTTAGACATTTTCAACAAGCTCACTTCCTGCAACTTTGGATTCTATACTGAGTTTACAATGGGTAGAATGGTTTCCCCAAGGGGGATTATCTGAAAAAAGAAGAGTCACAAATCCAAACATCCTCCCAAAACTTCACCTTAGTCATCTTTTCCCACTTTCCATCTTACCTCCCTTTTGATGATGTCTTTATTTTTAGTCATATTCTTCCAAATGCATGACCTAGCTGGAATCTCTTCATTGGCTAAAATATTTTAGGGAGATGGAAGGTCCCTTTTATATTTTTTGTTCCATATAATTCTCCATCCCCCTCTAATCTATAATCCCCCCAACCAAGCTTACCAAGAAGGGATTCATTAATATTCTTTATATTTTTGAGACCAAGACCCCCCTTGGAGTTGGGCATACACACTTTTTCCCAAAAAACTAGAGAAAATATCTTTTTTCTTTTCAACTCCTGACGAAAGAAAGTTTCTTTGGATTTTCTCAATAGCTTCAGCATATTTATTAGGAATTATGAATAGGGCTAAAGCATAAAGAGGTATACTCTAAAAGGAGGATTTTAGTAATTGAACTTTACCATCCTAGTTGAGAAGAGAACCTTTCCACCCAGTGAGCTTCTTGTGAAAATTAACAACAATAGAACTCCAGAAAGCTTCAGGAGGATTTAGACCAAGGGGAAGACCCAAGTAGGTGGCAAGAAGTTGACCAGTCTGAGAACCCAAAATTCTTCTAATATTTTGTTGTCTGTAATCATGAGTATTGAAAAAATAAAGGTAGATTTTGTTCCAAATAATTATTTGACCAGTGGTAGTCCCATATTTATTAAGATCTTTTTTAAGATGCCTAGCTTCGGTGATTGAAGCTTCACCCATAAAAATATATTCATCCACAAATTGTTGGTGGGGACAAACTTGATTGGTAGATGAAGGTATGAGCCCTTTTAGATCTCCTTTTTGGACCAATTTGGAAATATATCTCCCCAAACATTCCTCTAGAATGACAAAAAACATAGGAGATAGGGGGTCTCCCTATCTAAGACCCTGGAAGATTTAAATAAAAGAGTAGGGGAGTCATTAACCAGCATAGAAAATGTAGCTGAAGAAACAAGCTGCATCAATATCTTAATACAATTTTGATTAAAGCCAAAAATCCATCAGATTCTTCTGTAAAAAGTCCTAGTCAACTCCATCATAGGCCTTAGAGAGATTAATTTTTAGAATGAACCATTCTTTCCTATCCATAACTAGAGAATGAATGTTTTCATGGACAGTTATTATTGAGTCCAGGATCTGTCTTCCTGGCACAAATCCAGTTTGTTGTTGTGAAATAATCCTAGGGAGAAAAACCAGGATCCTAAAAGTAATAACCTTTGAGAATATCTTATAAGTGGAGTTGCATAGACTAATAGTCCTAAATAAATCCATTGCATCAACCCTGGCCTTTTTAGGGATAAGAGCAATGAAGGTACCATTGATTTCTTTTAAGATTCTCTTGGAGCCAAAAAATTATTTGACAACATTCGTAACATCCTTTTTGACAATGAACTAGTACTTCTAGAAGAAGAACATAGGATAGCCATCTAGTCAAGGGTATTTTCTACCTTCAAAATAAAAGACAACCTTCCTTATTTCTTCATTAGATGGGATAGCATTAAGAAACAAGTTGTCATCTTCAGTGAGAATTTTTGGGATGCTCTCCAAAATTTCATGTTGATTATTCTGATCCACCAAATTGTCTTGAGTTAGGAGACTAAAGAAAAAATCCTTAGCCTCCTTATAGATATCCTCATCCTTCTCCACAACTTTATCATTCACCTTGAGTTTGGAAATTTTTTTTGCTGCTTTGTGCTTTATGGCTATCATGTGAAAATATTTAGAGTTTTTGTCCCCTTTTTTTAGCCAAACATTTCTAGCTTTTTGTTTCCAGAAAGTTTCTTCTTTATGAACTATATCATGATATTTGATTAATAATTCACTCTCTTTCTCCTTTGGTACACTCTTATAGCCATATTTTTTAATAGAGTCCTTAATATCCTTTAATTCCAACAAAATATCAGCCTTAGAGGAAAAATATTGCAAAAGATTCTTTGTTCCAACTCTTGATATTATCCTTGACATGTCTGAGTTTGTTAGCTAATTTGTAAATAGCAGTACCATCAATCTTGATCTATCACCATTCTCTTAATTTATGAGCTAGTTCAGGATGAATAGTCTATATTTTTTCAAATCCAAAGGGGAAATGCCATCTCCTAGAGATCAAGTCAGCAATAAAAGAAAGATGATAGTGGTCTAACCCCATTCTTAAAAAAAGTAGTCAGAGAAAAATAATAAAGTTATACCAATCAACAAAGATAAGGGCCCTATCAATTCTCACCTAAATAATATCACCACCTTCTCTTCTATTGTTCCAAGTGCTTTTAACTCCCTAGAAGTCAATGCCAGTCAGAGCTTGTCTAGTTATAAATTTCATCAAATCAATTATGTTGTCCAGATTTGGCTGACTACCATCATTTTTTTCATCTTCCTTCAAAGGAGTATTAAAATATCTCATTATAATCCAACAATCATTCACAAAAGATGTTCTAACCTGATCAAGATTAATCCAAAAAATTTGTCTTCCATTTTTAGTGTTAGGAGCGTACATATTCGTGAGAGCCCAAGTTGATCCATCCTTAATATGCTGAAATCTGATGCACGCCAAGTTATTTTCCTAGATAATAACTTCTCCTTTAATAACATCTTCATTCCATAAAGTGGAAATACCTTTAGAAGAACCTTCAGAGTTCCCTCCACTAACAAAACCATTTCTAAAAAAAATTAAACTTTCAACCTTCTCCTTAGACATTTTAGTCTCCTGAATCAACAATATATCTGGTCTTTTATCTCTGAACAAGTTTCTAATTAAATATTTCTTCTGAGGATTATCTAACCCTTGAATATTCCAAGAGGTGATCTTCATTTCTTTTTAACTAGTCCAGACTGTGAGATGTTTTTCTGAGTACCATCCGCTATGTTCTTGGCAGCCTCCTAGTTTCTTTTTCTAGAGTTTGGAGGTCTCCCCGGTGATAGTTGGCTTCCTCCTACATCTAGCTCATTGAGTCTTGTGTTCCTTGTGGATATAGAAACATTTTTTTCCTTGTCTTTTTTCCTCTCTACTTTAGTAAAAGTATTTGAGTCAAAATCAGGATTTCCCAGCACCTTATCTATTCCTTCTTGTTTCCCCATTTAGGTGTTTTCATTTCCTCACAGAATTCCTTAACAATATATGGGGAGGTCTGAGATATATCAGAGATCCCATGTCCCAGGACTATGTCTTGTTGTGCATCCTCAAAGATCTCCCCTTTATTTGGCTGCTTCTCCCCATTCAAGTTATTTGATTCTCTCTTATCTTGGGTTATTGATTGATTTCCCTCTTCCAGTGTCTGAATAGGTGGTGCAGAGCACCCTAGGGTTTAGCTCAAAACCCTAGCCCCAAAAATTTTGAACAAGTTTTGATCAAGGTCACATAATGAGCAAGTCATGTTTTGCATTGTCGCTCAGTCGCGGAGCCAGTAGAGAGAAGAAAAGGAATGCATCGCACACTCGCGAGCTAGTTATGAGTTAAGTCTATTAGTGCGCGAGTGCGCGACGAGGAACTAGTCACTCAGTCGTAGATGGCTAGCAGGAACGACAGTGCGTGACAATGCGATGAGCAGCTCATCGCCCAGTCGCGAGTCAATTCACAGTCAGATAAAACACGGGGCGACAGCGCGATGGTGAAATCAATCGCTTAGTCGCGAAGGCAAACAGTTCAGTCCTGGTGTGCGAGTGAGTGACACCTTGTGCATCGCAAGGTCGCAGGTGACTTGACGGTTAAGTGAAAAGCATGACGAGTGCGCGATGAGCAGTAATCGCTCAGTCACAAGGCAAAGGTCAGCTCGGGAGGAGAAGGTGCGAGTACGCGACATGAGCTAATCGCTCAGTCACAAACAAAAGATTAGCTCGGATGATCTCATCGCTCAGTCGCAAAGAAAATGGCAGCTCGGGTTATAGCGCGGCGAGTGCGCGACTTGAGCTCATTGCTCAGTCGCAGAGACAGAGCCAGCTCGTGTAGAAGTGTAGCGAGTGCGTGACTAATGTGTGTCGCAGACTCGCAGAGCAAGGATCAGCTCATGGAAAAGCAGTGCGGGTGTGCGATTTGATATCATCGCTCGATCGCGATAGAAATAGTAGCTCGGGACAATGCATTGCAGGTGCGCGACATGAGCTCATCGCTCAGTCGCAAAGGAAAAGACAGAATAGGTAAATGCATTGCGAGAGTGCGATGAGCAGGTCATCGCTCAGTCGTGAGGTAAAAGCCAAGTCATGAAAATGCATTGCAAAAGTGCGATGAGAAGATCATCGCTCAGTCGCAGAGCAAAATGTAAAAGGTGATTCCAGCTCGCGACTATGCGATGGAAAATAGAATAGTCAAAGGGTCAAATATGCTGACGTGTCAGAAGGAAAAGACATTGAAAAGTCTTAACCTCCAAATAGAAAAGGAATGACACGAAGGAAAAGAGCCATGAACAGAGTGTCAAACATGCAGAGAAGAGATGACAGTTTGCAGAGAGCATGAAGAACAGAGAACAGCTGGAAGGCTGGGATCGACAGGTAACCACCAGGGTTACAGAATCAAGGAGAAGCTAGAGATAAAGAAGAGAAGAAGAATCTGAGAAAGAGTTTAGATAGTTCAGACAGTTCAGAGTGGAGTTAGTTAGTAACAGAGAACTTCTGTAGATTAACAGAGAGTTGTAATATTCTGCATAATCAATAAAGAGAAGCTTTGTCTGTACTTTGAGTGTTCTTTTATTTTGATTAGAGTTCTGTAAAGT
>MU227058.1:1776983-1843608 GCA_018584345.1 Thuja plicata
ATTTTGACAACATGATTAAAATTAGCAAAAAGAGAAATGTCAGAGGCTTACCGACAATGACCAAGCCCGACAACATCATGTGTAAAAACTGTCAAAAAGGTAAAATGACAAAGTCTAGTTTCAAAAGTAAAACTCATACATCTGATGAGATTCTAGAATTAGTCCATACTAATTTATGTGGACCTATGAGGATAAAGAGTTATTATGGAGATAGATATTTTATTCTCTTTGTTGATGATTACTCTAGAATTATGACATACATGTTTCTAAAAGATAAATCTGAAGCATTCAAGATGTTTAAATGGTATAAGGCTTTGGTAGAGAAACAAAGTGGTAAGGATCTTAAATGTCTGAGATCAGATAGAGGAGGTGAGTTTATATCAGATGAATTCACTAACTTTTGTAATGAGCATGGTATAAAAAGACAATTTTCTGCACCAAGAACACCACAACAAAATGGGATTGCTAAAAGAAGGAATAGATCAATAGTTGACTGTGCTAGAACACTGATGATAGAAAAAGGAATCACCCAAATATTCTGGAGAGAAGCTATCAACACTACTGTTTACACACTAAATAGAGTACAATTGAAGAAAGACACCAAGAAGACACCTTATGAGCTATAGTATGGATACACACCTAATGTGAATTATTTCAAAAATTTTGGTAGTCAATGTTATATCTTAAAAGATGATAGAAATGGAAAACTTGACTCCAAGAGTGATGAAGGAATTTTTCTAGGATATTCTACCAAGAGCAAGGCTTACAAATGTATAAATGAAGCCTCTAACAAAATTATTGAAAGTGCAAATATAAAGATAGATGAATTTGGAGAAAGAATGAACAAGAAAGCACTAAGGAACCAGAGGACTACAATAAGTTCACTTAAAATGAGGAACCTAAAACTCTACCCTACCAAAAATGTAGAGCACCTAAGCTACAAATCACTGCTCTAGAGCATCAGGCTGCAAATATCGACGGTCAGGATAATGATCAAGAAAATGTGCAAGGTGATGAAGAACAGAATGAAGATCAAAATAATGATCAAGCTAATAGACAAAGGACTGTACCTATACTTTCAAGATATGTAAGGAAGAACCATCCAGAGATCTAGATCATAGGAGATAAGAAATCTGGTACAAGAACAAGAAGTAAGTCTTTAAACTCAAGTTGCTTAATTTGTGAGTTTGAGCCAAAATCTGTCAATTCTGCACTAAACAATGAGGAATGGATAAGTGCTATGAATGATGAGATTGAGTAGATTGAGAGGAAAAAAACATGGTCACTTGTTCAAGGACCAGATGACAAGAATGTCATCGGTACAAAATGGATATTCAGGAATAAGCTAAATGAGAATGGAGAAGTCACAAGGAACAAAGCAAGACTAGTATGCAAAGGGTATGCACAAGAGGATGATATAGACTATGGAGAGACCTTTGCACCTGTTGCTAGGATAGAAGGAGTAAGAATACTACTTGCTTATGTTGCATACAAAGGATTCAAAGTACATCAAATGGATGTCAAGTCAGCATTCCTAAATGGAATACTTGAAGAAGAGGTATACATTGAGCAACCAGAAGGGTTTGTAGATCTAGACAAGAGGAACGTGGTATGTAGACTTCAAAAAACCTTGTATGGATTGAAACAAGCTCCAAGAGCCTGGTATGAATGACTTCATTCCTATCTAATAAGTATTGGATTCATAAGGACTAGTGAAAACAACAATCTTTATTCAAAAGAAGATACTGATACTAACACTTTGATTGCTGATTTATTTGTTGATGACATCATATTTGGAGGCAATGATAGGCTATGAAAATAATTTTCTGATGAGATGAGAAAATAATTCAAGATGTCTATGTTTGAAGAGATCAAGTTCTTTCTTAGTCTACAAATCATTCAACAAAGTGAACGTATTTTCATTACTCAGTCCAAGTACATCAAAGAGGTCATGAAGATATTCAAGATGGAAGAATCCAAACCAGTTGAAACATTGATGGCTACTGGAAGTAAGTTAACAAAGGAGGACAAGACAACAAAAGTAAATTAGACTTTGTACAGGTCAATGATTGGAAAACTCATGTATGTTGTACACACTAGACCAAATATTGCACATGTAGTAGGAATTGTTGCTAGATTTTTTGCTAACCCCAGGGAATCACATATGACTACTGTAAAAAGAATCCTAAGATATCTGAAGAATACTAAGGAATTTGGCTTATGGTATAGAAGAGAAGGCAAATTTGAACTAAAGGTGTTTACCGATGCTGATTGGGCTAGAAATCTTGATGATCAAAAGAGCACAACTGGAGGAGCATTCTTTATGGGTGATAGACTTGTCACATGGATTAGTAAGAAGCAAGGATGCATCTCTCAGTCTACTGGAGAAGCAAAGTATGTTGCTACTGCTGAAAATTTCTCAAATATTGCATGGATCAAACAATTGTTGGAAGGTATGCATATGAAGATCTTAGAACCAGTGATTATCTATTGTGATAACACCAGTGCAATAAACATTTCCAAGAATCCAGTCATGCATGCAAAGACTAAACACATTGCAATCAAGTATCATTATTTGAGAGAACAAGTTCAAGAGAAAGAAGTGACACTTGAGTATGTGTAATCAAAAGAATAGTTGGCTGATATCTTCACTAAGCCACTGCCCAAAAATACATTTGAGTACCTAAGAAAGAGACTAGGGGTCAAACCCTTGTCTACCAGTCAGTAAAAGATTGAAGGCTGCATTAGCCTATGTATTATCAGAATATCAGAAATGTTGATGCAGGCAAAGAGAAGAACTTCAAAGCTACATCTATATACAGATAGGTATATATCAGAACCAAGCACCAGAGCATAATGTTTTATTGCTGATGGATAAGGGAAATTCAAGGAATATATTATGGATAAGAAGAAAATGATTATTTGACATGAATGTCAGATATTTGAAACAATTAGCAACAGACACTGTTTCAATATTTGATTAGCATTATTGTCAGAGGGAGAGAGAGAGAGAGAGAGAGAGAGAGAGAGAGAGAGAGAGAGGGAGAGAGAGAGAGAGAGAGAGAGAGAGAGAGAGAGAGAGATTATCCATATTATCACATTCTTCTAAGAAAAGGAAGAGAGATTATCCACTATCAGATCACTCCAACAGGGAGAGATTATATCCTAAGGGAGAGAAAGTTGCTAAAAAGAGGAAAAGACATCAAAACACAAGAATAATCAGAAGGAGAGAAATTGACACCAGAAGAGATTCAACAAATCAGAAAACAAAAAGTTGCAAGAATCAAATCTAAGCTAAAACAGAGCTTGCCGAAGTTCAGACATTTATCAGTTATCAAACAAAGATTGGTAGTTTGATGAATCTCAACAATTGTATTTCATATTGTATTAGAAATAGTATAGTGTGATAATATAAGTTTTCTTTCAATCAATGTCAAAGGGAGAGATTGATGACATATAACTAATTGAATATTTGATAATGTTAAGTTGAAGATAATGAAAGGCATTAAATTAGTTAATGGTTTGTATTGTCATTGATGTCAACTTGATATAATATGTACGATCATGTAAATAATGCCAAAGACTTCAGAGAATCAAATGGAACAAAGGTTATGCTTTCAGCAATGCATAAAAGTCAAGTATTCACTAAATAACAAACAACACCGACGGAGTGCACACCATCGGTAAAGCCAAAGAAGAAAATTCACAGTGATATCCGAGGAGCTGAAGACAGTGTTTCCTGATGAAGAAAAACCACAGGTTGCCCGACGAGCTGAAAACAGAGTTACCTGACAAGTAAAAATCCAATGATGCCCAACAGACGGAGATCCCAAAGCTAACTGGAGTCACATCAACGGAACTGGCAGTTGTAACTGATGACTAACTAAAGAGTTGACCGACAGAATAGAGAGTTCAGAAAATGACAAAATATCTAGCTGGCAAGAGCTAAAGATAGACTTAACTAGTTCTTTTCATTGTTTTATTCAACCAGAGTTAAGTGATTGATTTAAAGCTAATTTGTACAGTTGGAAAGAAGATAACTACGAGATAAATCAACAGTTATGCTTTAAATCAGATTGGCTGGATTTTTTTTCACCCCAAGAATCAAGAATTAAGGAATATCATGTCTATATAAGAGACAAGCTTAATTCATTTCCTTATCACATTCACGGAAAAGGGATTAAGGGGAGTGAATCGAAAGAGGATGCTGAAAAGAAACTGATGAAGGATAACTTCATACAGTCCTAATCAATCAAGCTAAGGGAGAGCTAAAAAATTTTGCAGACACCGACAAACAATGAGCACAACATCACAGAGTAGAAAGTGTGGAGCACAAATAATTGAATTGATATATTGACCAGAGAGGTAATGTACTTAAGTAGATCTAAAAATCTGCAATTCAAGTTGCATTAGAAATAGGTCATTTTGTTTCAGTTTAACCATTGAAGCATCAAGTCTCTTAATAGAGAAGGACTTAATAGTCTTCTATATATTGAGGTACATTCCAAGGAGTGACAAAAAGTTTGATTCATGAAAGTAGCACTAGATTTTCCTAAATCCTATTGACAGTCTAAGAAAGAGGCTGATTCAAGGATGGTAGCAAACTGAGTTTCCCGATACTAAGTGACAACCTATATGTATAAAATCCTCCAACAAGGTCACACCTAACAGTGTGTTTGTAACCTTTAATAGGGTTGGATCTTAACAGGGCTCACTTCAGAAGAGTGAAAATTTGGGGTATTGGTCCCAGTGGTTTTTTCCCTCAACAGGGTTTCCACGTTAAAATCCAAGTGTTATGTGTGTATAGTTTATTACTTTACTGTTTTATATTTCACATATGCATTTATGGATATATCAGTATACTCTACTTATTTACTGTATTTTGGTAAATAGTTATACTGCATATTGGTAATCAAAGAGAATAAGGACAGACAAGGAAAACCGACAGACAGTCAATCATTATAAGTATTCATGGCATGCATCTTGTAGGGACTTAATAATCTGAGGTTTATTTGATTGGTGGTTAGTGATTAAATGACAACTTTTTGAGGCCACTAATTCACCCCCTCCCCCCCTCTCAGTTATTACTAACAATTTAGTAATTCAGTTTTTATGTACAATTCTTGGCATTCAAAAATTTTATGGTTATGTTTTATTTCTTTGATTTCAGGATATCAATATAGGTGTAACTTTGATTGAGAGTCTAATGTTGTTTCTAGTAGAGTACATGTGTAAATTTGATAGTGATTATGATATTGTTTCTGCCAGCGCATTTTGATTTCTCTTGTGTTCTATAGTAAGTATATTTGGATTCAGCACAATGCCTTGATCTTCATAGGTACATAGGTATATATTTTCATTTCGTATAAGTATTTGGCTTAGTTTGCTACATATTAGTTGAATTCATTTTAGTTGGACATTCATATCAAAGGGGGATTTTATTGACCCCTCTGGCATGTGTTGGCATTAATTTCAAACTCAAGATGGTCGGTTGATCATGGTTACTAAATTAATAAGATGCTTTTTTATCTATTCATGATTCATCTTGCATATATTACTCAGTTACATTTATACCCATATCATTGTGTTTGCAAGATGTTATTTATCTTGATTACAGTTTTATTGGCATATATGGTTACATATTTCATGGCACTTGGAAACAAGGATTAGAGTTCTCAACTTGATGGAATTGAGATCATGAGTATCCCTAATTACATATGTTGTAGTGCTTTAATTTTAAAGTTAAAGTTTACATGGTTTGAATTATTAATTTTAATATGAATGGTCTTGATAATAAGATTGCATATCTATATGTGCAAGATGAAGACTTGATTTTAAGTTAATATACTTACAAGGTATATATGTGAAGGTGTGAATATATTTCTCAAGGGCCTAATGGGATAGGCATCCCCTCAATATGTGTGCATTTTTAACAGCCTTAAAAGGCTAAGAAAGTTTGAATTTATTAGTCGCTAAAAGTGATTATCTCCTTGAGTATATTGAGTAGATTTAATTAAAATGCCCCCACCAAAATAAATCTTAAAGTGGGAATGTTTTTTTTATCATAATATTATGTGGAAATAATGAATTTTTAAGAGAAAAGAAGTTTTTATAAGTATTAGATTTTATTTCATATTCTATTTTTCTTAAAGTTTGAAAGAAAGGCCTTGAGCTTGGACTGAGCTAGGGCACACACATATAGTTATGGTTTCACACATAAAGTTATGGTTTCTTTTTTTGCATAGTTGAAAATTTATAGGAGGTTGTGATAATTTTGACATGAAGAATTTGGTATTAACAGAGTGACATGGAAATGATAGGGTATACGCTCAACATGACACGAAGTTGAAACAAGAATGCATTCTCAGGTGTTTTCTTTTCATCTTCTATATTTATTATCTTTAAGAAAAATGAAACACAAATATGTATTTCTTATTTTAGTTTGATTTTGTTAATCACTTTTGTCTGAGGGTTTGTCTCGGTAATACTTGGAGGGATTTTGTTTATTTTTCATACCATTCTATTTTTTATAGTTGAGTGACAGTTTATATTGTTTTCTCTTGTGATTTGGGTATAAACCCTAGTATGGGTTTCATGCAAGGTTAGTTGTTTTATTTAAGGAATTTGATCTTTAGTTAAGTTTATTGTTTAACTTAGTACGTGTATTTCTTGTTGTGAAAATCAGAGAAAGAAGGTGTTGTAAAACCTAGTTAGTGTTTAGGGCTTGTAAATTTTGTGAGTATCTATAACCTATGGTTAGGTTTTCATTTTATAAGGATCATGTTATGGTCATGCATATTTTATGTGAAGGTTTTTTTTGGAATTTGAGAATATGACTTCATCCTAACCTGAAGCTGAGTTTATTACCAATTGTTTTTATTTCACAAAGTGTATTTTATCAATTTTAAATATTGTGTTGAGAAGTTTTTAACATACACAAGCAATTTGGGAAATAATGTTATCAGTTAAATAACAATTTTACTTCAATTTCTCAACAAGGATATTTATATATACATTATTCTAATAAACTTGAAGATGTATATAAATAGAGAGAGATTTGTGATATTCAAAAGAAACTTCTTCATTATTTGTACTCTTTTAAAGAGAGATTAAATTACATTGATACTATTATAATTCTTGAGTATTGTGAGAAGTTGTAAGTAGTATCCTATATATGATATAATATCATTGGGCATATCATTTATAGGTGCACAATGACATGGTATATGTGAGTGTTATATTTAATATATTTGATTATGAGTCTCAATAAAAGTGAGATCAGAATATGTTGAGAAGTGAAACATGAGTGTTACTCTGTATGTTAATCAATTGTTAAAAAGTTGGAACATAGCCAGTGTGGCATTACAAGACTATCAATGATATACTATTGTCGGTGAGACTAATTTTCCAGTGACACATTATAAATAGAATTTTTTTAGATAAGACAATGAGGCAATTTTACGAGTGGTTTTAATTCCCCAAAAGGGTTTACCACTCAATAAACCTGATGTGTCAATTTGTGTGATTGGATGAGTTACTTGGTACAATTTTATTTTATTTATTTTCTTAATTCAGTATTATAATTAAATTAAATTAAGTTTATTTAATTTATTTAATTTTATTTAATTATAGAGAATTAATTCAAACCCCNAATTCAACCCCCCCCCCCCCCCCACCCCTCCCCTCTCAGTGCTCATTGTACTCCAACAAAGGACTTGGTTATACATTTCTTTAGCCCACTAGTTACCCTAGGTAGGGTTTCAAATAGTTTAGGAAGAAACTACAATATATTTCTTGATACTAAATGGATTTGAATGAAAAAAACTAAATTAAAGTAAATTCAAGGCACTTTCATCTCCAAGTGATCGTAGGTCTCCAGGTGATAAGTACAAGTTGTACCAAAAGAATCTGCAGACTAGTACATTAAAAATGCACAAAAATTGGTATGTATATTGATCAAAACTCAAATTATAATCCTTCAACTCTTGGGGTCATACAAACAAAGATTATTTATGCATGAAAAATCATTTCACAACCTCAAAATGAGCCCAAACCAACTTTTAACAATGTTTCAAAAAGTTGTCATTACATTGTAAAAGTAGTCATGACAACATTGATAACTTTTGAAAAAGTTTTGCATCTTTTACCCAAATGACCCTAACACTTCACAAATAGTCCTATATGATCAAGATAATGGTCCAAAATTACCTTATTGACATCAAATATCACAAAACAAGAAAAAAACCAAAAATTGGATCCCATAGGCATGAGGGTGCCCCTACTCCCAAAGGAAAGAAAACCTCAAGCCCCACTTGAGTACAAGTCTACAACTAAGTAACCATGATTTATAGTATCATCTTCAAACATCCATGAAGCATCTTCCAATGGAATACCTTGCCACTTGACCAAATACTAAAAATAGGTCATGTTCCTTTTCTTCTTGAGTTATGTTATGTCAAGAATACACTCCAACTCCATAGGTCTTCTAGGTGGTACGTCTTGAATTTATTCCTCCTCTAAAAAGGAATATTAATCTACATCAATAGTGACAAAAAAATCCCCTTTATAAGATTAGAAGTCAAATACATTAAATATAGGAGAAATACCAAGCTCACTTGGTAACTCAATATCATAGGCATTGGGACCAAATTTATGAACCTTTTAAGGCCCTATCTTCTTCATGTGCAATTTAGAATAATATCCCTTGGTGAATATGTTCTCCCTAAGATGGGATAGGACCAAATATCCAACCTTGAAATTTAATTCTATCCTTTTTGCATCATTCCTTTGCTTGTATTGTTCAAAACTCCTTTTTAGGTGATCCTTTACTTGTTGACAAGTCTCCTTCATGGCTATAAAAAATTGTTTATCAATTGATGGAGATGATGAATATTGAGTGATAATAAGTATACATGTTTGTAGAAATGGTTAGATCAACTATTATTTTGTCATTGATGTCAAGCAATTGATTTACCATTTTTTATTAGATTACCATATCATACGAAGGAGAAGTTAAATGGGTGACAAATACAGATTAGACAATGATTAAGTAATGTTGATATAGTTGTTTTCTACTATATATTTAATGTTATCAAGTCGGTGTACTTGATTGATTAAGTCATAAATTGCAAAGAGTTAAGTTATGACTAAAGAGAGTTACTCTACTGAGCTAGACAAAGTCAGTCAGTATAGACTTGTGTTAGTCGGTTTTCAGTTACCGAGCACCAAGCACCGAGCAGTGAACGAAGTTAGTTACCGAGTTGCAAACCAAGTTATTGAGTACATGATATTGATTGAAAATGATGATAAGATCAAATTTAATATGGAACTATGATTATCTGGATGGAGATAAGAATTGAAGGATGTTTGTTAGAATATCTAAAAGTGATAAAAATCAATGAGAATATATAAGGTGAAGATCAAGAAGTTAAACCTGATTACGAGAGTTCCAATAAAATCTCAAGTTACAAGGTAAAAGTTAAACAGTTTACCGAGTTGAGATTTATGAAGAAGATGATCGAATGACTGAGCACAAATGATGGAAAACCTAAGCAAGGAGATTATGAGGCAAAATTTTGTCTATATAAAGGAAGAAAAATTAATAGAGATTATGATGCTAGCAGAATTGAATTAAGAAGTAGAACAAGCTGAAGAACAGAGTTACTGAACAGAATAGAGAAGCAAAAACAGAAGAATCTACAATCTAAATTAGAGACAAATGGAGTATGATATGCAAGTATTAATGTGAGCATAAAGGATCTAACACAAGAAAAAGGTAGTTTCCATATTTACAGATCAAAGTTTTACTATTTCTTATTAACATTTGTAACAGATAAAACATCTTAACTGAGTGGATTTAACAGTCCTATTTGTAAATCCTAAATGTAGGTGACATTCCAAAAGAGTGTTTAAATGCCTCTAGAAAGGCCACTCCTAACAGGTGAAGATCTTAAAAAATCTAAGGTAAATCCCTTAACAGTGTCACATCTAGCAAATGTATTTGTAATCTTTAATAGGATAAGTTTTTAACCAAGCGTATTTCAGAAAGGTACATTTTTTTTTATTATGGGTCACAATTCCCACAGAGGTTTTTCCCATATTAGGTTTCCTCATTAAATTTGGTGTCAACTAAGTTAAATCTGTGATTACTGAGTTTGAATGATTGGTTTTCATATTATGAGATGTATGGTTGTTTAGGTTATTAAGTTATTTGGTGAATCGGTTATTACTATATTCAGTTCTACAGAGTGAATCAGCGAGTTGAGTTTAAGTGTTAATTGTTGATTTGGCCTTATTCACCCCCCTCTTAGTGGGACCAATAATTAGTATGAGAGCTCTAGTTCTCTGAAGTGTTAAGTTTAAAATGACTTGAGTCAAGATCTAAAGATGTATAAGAGGGAAGCACCAAATTTGAATAGGGACCATTTCTCTACATGGAAAAGTAGAATGAGATTGCATGTGTTTGGTATAGGAGAATATGGAATTCATTTTCTTGATAATAAATATGTTGCACCGACTACTACACCTTTGAAAATCACTGAGAAAAGATAGAAGCAAGAACACACACAAGTCATGATTGAGATAGATTTTACACTTACCGACCATGAATATGATGAACTTGATGGATGTACTACTTTCAAACAAATGTGGGATAAGATTATTTTGACCAATGGTGGAGATCAGCATGTTTAGAAAGAAAAAGAAGAAATTATGAGAGGTAGATTTGATCCAATGAGGATGAAAGATGGAGAAAACATAATATAGTACAACACTATACTTAAGGAGATTGTTAATTCTATCAGAGGAGCTAGTGAATCTGTAACTGAGGAAGATGTTACAAGAAAAATGTTGAGAACCCTGCTACCTATTTATGCTATCCGAGTATCTTCTATACAAGAGTTGAGATCCATTCCTTAGATGAATGTTTATCTTGATTCTACTATTAGTAAGTTGGTTGCATTTGAGATTAATGATTTTGATAATAGTTTACCTGCTACATCTAAGATTGAGTCTGCATTTAAGTCATCTTTTAAGATAGGAAGTTCTAAGGAATCTAGACCTAGTGATGGATATTTGAGCAGTGCTAGTGAGATATTTTATAGCTGTTAGAGTGGTTTGGAAGATTTATATGTTGCAGATGAAGAGAACGAGAGAGAGTTTGAAGCTTTGTTAGCTAGAAGGCTACAAAGAGGCAAAGGAAAATACCAAGGTAAGTTACCCTTGAAATGTTTTAACTCTAACAAGATCATTCATTTTTTTATCTAACTACCCTGAGAAAGACAATGAGGAGAAGAAATATAACAAGTTAAGGACAAAAGAGAAAATAGATTTAGAATATTTAGAGACTACAAAAACAAAGGTAAGAAATCTTTTCATATTGCTAATGAAGATCTAAGTGATGATTATTCAGATGACAGTGAGGAAAAACAAATTGTTTATGTTTCTATTAAATAAAATTCTAATGAATAAGAACCAAGATCCCTAATATCATAAGCAAGAATGAAACATGGATTATAGAAAGTGGTTGTTCACATCACAAGATTTGTGGCATACTTAAGTTTATTTCCTTGTAAAAGCATGATGGAGGATATGTTAGATTTGGTAATGATGCTCCATACCCTGTGAAAGGAAAAGGTTCTATAATTCTGTTGAATAACACAAGATATGATGATGTTTATTGGGTTGAAGGATTAAAGTATGATCTGTTGAGTGTTGCATAGTTAAATAACACAGGTCACCAACTGGAATTTAAAAATAGAAGAGTGAATTTTTTTATATGAAGGAAAGTATGATTGCTATTGGAGAACAATCTAAAGGTAATTTATTTTATCTTGATACTTCTATGAAGAGTTTCATGTATGCTAAAGTTGAAGATGTCTTGCTATGACACAAAATGCTTTGTTGTGTTAATTTTGACAACTTGATCAAAGTGACTAAGAAGAATAGAGTAAGAGGATTACAGAGATTAGAGAAACCTAAAAATGCTATGTGCAGAGAATGTCAAATGAGTAAGATTACTAAATTTAGTTTTCAAGCGAAACTTCTGTTATACAAGGAATTTTGGATTTAGTTCATACTGATTTATGTGGACCCATGAGAACTCAAAGTTACTATGGAGATAGATATTTTATTTTATTTTTGGATGATTATTCTAGAATGATGTTTGTACTTTTTTTAAAAGAAAAATCTAATGCATTTCAAATGTTTAAGTGGTATAAGGCCCAAGTTGAGAAAGAAACTAGAAGACAACTAAAATGTCTGAGATCTGATAGAGGAGGCAAGTTTACATCTAATGACTTTATTGTTACCCAAATTTTCCCCATTATGAAAATTTTGGCTGCAGGTGGAGTAAAATGAGGCTCCCACGAGGGTTAAGCCCAACCTATGAGAGAGACCTTAAATTTTCTGGTCTTGGTTGTGTCCTCTGCAGTCTCTTTAGTATCTATTTTACTCCTGTCCATGAAAAATAACCTAAGTGTTGAAGAACCTATGCATTTGATAAGCCCTAGTTTCCTGAGACTTGTTCTATTTCCTCATTACCCTTATTGGGTGACTTAAGTACTTCAATTTCCATGTGCGCATTTAAAATTTTCATTAGGTCTCTAAGTCACACGATAAAAATAGAATATTCCAAATCATCTGACGACTCGGAGACTCCCTCTAGTCTCATAATCTCATGATAGGCTCTAAGGTTAACAAAAAATCATGAGACTTCACATTTGCTCAGTCGGGTTATCGCTAGATATGAACTATGGTCAACAGTGGGTCATCTCAGAGTTAACTGTGTCGCAAATCATAGTGTGACACATGGAAAAAGTGGGCCCAGTTTTCATATGCTCAGTCGCTAAGTCTCATGAAGAAAATGAATATTCTCATATGGTCTGGAGACTTAGCGATAGCTGTCGATGCTGATTTTGATCCTGTGGTAGTCATGTGATCTCGTTATAATCCTAGAGTTAGGAGAATGATTCAGTGACTTGGATACATAAAGGTTTTAGTGAATCATGGTTAAAAAGGATAGTCAAAGCAGAGTGAAGGTTTGAAAGCAACGCAAAAGGTAATCTCCATGTATTTTTGTAAAGATCTGACAGCTGGCGTAAAGGATTGATGCTTAGATGCGTGAAGTTTAACTTATAAGCCATTAAGCCATGATGCCACATGTTCCTGATTAGATGTACGTAGTCACCAAATCTTGGAAAGGAACTAAGGTTAAAGAAAAGGTCAGGAGACCCAATGACAAAGAGAAAAGGTAGCCAAAGGTAAAGACATAGGTTAAAGTCATGGTCAGATCAAAAAGGAAGATCGACGGTCATGTTTTAAAGTGAAATTGATTTGAATCTCGGTCATGGATGAAATATCTCACGCCAGCTGTGACCATTATCTTTCAAACATTTAAAAAATTCAAATATCTGATTCGATTTGTTATGACAGAAGTGACTTGCAGAGAAGTAGATGGATCAGCCGACTTCATAGAGGCACAGTTATGGTGGTAGGAAGGATTTCAGAGATATATCTGATTGATCAAAGATATTTTTATGATGCATTTATGAGAAAAATTGGCAGTGTTAGGGTTTTCTAATTATTCTATTGCTAACCCTAATATGATCGAATTGACTCCAAGCCTACGTGCTGGGGAGTATATATCAATTTTGGGAGCTTTTAGAGCTCAGAGTTTTCCTTGCTTAGAAGTTATCCGTGGCATATTTTTTGCCCTCTAACTTTTACAGTCTATATTCTTTCATTGATTTTCACACATTGCAAAGGCTTTTTGTGACATTTTCTCTGTCCCTGGGCTTTGTTGTTTGAATTTCTCTTACTGAATTAGAATATATTGAATGATTTTTTAGAGAAATATTGGAGTTCCTGAGCCCTCTTTCTTTTTGCAATAGTGTGTACTACTATGGATGATCTGATTTAGATGAGTTTGAGGATATTCTTCAGTCCCCTATCATTTTGTCTCATTCCTATGCCTGATTGCAAAAGTGGATGTTTATTTTCAGGTCATAGTCTGTGTCTACTTATAGTGAATATGCTATTGTTTGTGAAATTACTTCTTTCCCTAAATAGTTTCTGTTTATCTCAGACCTCTCTATGAAATACTTATGGAAGTCTATCTAGAAGGTTGTGTTCTATTAGATCCAAGGTTTCATTTTGAGATTAGTTAATGTGTTATGATTCAGGTTACCTTTGGTGTATCACCTAGTAGGATAATTTTCTTTCAGTCATTTCCCTTTCATGCATTCCTTCTATCCCTTTTCCCTCAAGAATTTACTTTTATGTTAGGAAGCAAATTTGGGTGATTATCCAAGAGGAACCAACCTAGAACCTGTAGGTCTTATCTTAGTTAGCAAAGGTCCCACAACCTAGAGATGATTCCCATGTTACACTAGATTACCAAGACTACAAGAGCTTGGGTAAGGGTGAAAATCTAGGTGTTCAACATTTACATTGTTTTGTAATGAAAATGGAATTAAGAGATAGATGTCAGCACTGAGGACACCGCAACAAAATGGTATTGCTAAGAGAAGAAATAGATCTATTGTTGATTGTGCTAGGACACTGATGATTGAGAAAGGTATTTCACAAAACTTATGGAGAGAAGTAGTCAGTACTTTTGTTTACACACTAAACTGAGTACAAATGAAGAAAGGTACCAATAGAACACCTTATGAAATCTGGTATGAACACAAACCTAATTCTAGTTATTTCAAATTTTTTGGAAGAAGATGTTATATATTGAAAGATTCTAGAGAATTAAAGTTTGATTCTAAAGGGGATAAAGGAATACTCTTAGGATATTCTACAAGAAGTAAAGCCTATAAGTGTTTGAATAAAGTTACTAACAAAATGGTGGAAAGTCCAAGGGTTAGAATTGATGAGTTTGCATAAAATAATGATGAAGAAACCAAGAATGAACCTGAAGACTATGATAAGTTTGTATATGTACAACCTGATGTTCCTGACACCTTACCTAGAGCACCTGCCAAGGAGGAAGGTGAATAGATTTCTCTACAACTGAATGATGAGGATGAAGCACCGAGACCTACCGAGCCTATTTTAGGAAAATATGTAAGGAGGCACCACTCCCCAAGTAAGATTATAGAAAATAAAGATGATGGAGTGATGACTAGAAGCAAGGTAAGAGACAATATATGTTTGATATCTTCATTTGAGCCAAAGAAAGTTAAAGATGCACTAGATGATGAAGATTGGATGAAAGAAATGAAAGAAGAGTATGATCATATAGAAAAGAATAGTACATGGAGTTTAGTACCTAGGCCTAAGGATAAAGATGTTATTAGTGCTAGATGGATTTTTAGAAACAAGCTGAATGAGAATGGTGAAGTTATCAAAATTAAAGCTAGATTGTTTTGCAAAGGTTATGCACAAGAAGAAGGCATATATCATGGAGAAACTTTTGCACCTGTTGCTAGATTGGAAGGAGATAGAATAATTCTAGCTTATGTGGCTTACAAAGGATTCAAAGTTTATCAAATGGATGTCAAGTTTGGATTTCTAAATGGGATACTAGAAGAAGAAGTTTACATTGAACAGCCTAAAGGATTCATTGAGAGCACAAATAAGAACAAGGTATGTAAATTACACAAATCTCTTTATGGATTAAAGAAAGAACCCTGAGCATGGTATGAGAGATTGAACTCTTATCTAATCAAAATAGGATTTCAAAGAACAAGTGATAACAGTAATGTTTACTTGAATTACGACAATGACAATAAGGTTTTGATTACTGAAATTTTTGTTGATGATATTATTTTTGGAGGCAATAACACCTTATGTAAGGCATTTGCTGATGAGATGAAAAAATATTTTGAAATGTCTATGATTGGAGAGATTAAGTTCTTTGTAGGACTACATATACAACAAGTTGTGGAAGGGATCTATATTACACAAGCTAAGAGATCCTCAAAACTTTTGGTATGGAAGATTCCAAGCCTGTTGGAACACCGATGGAAACAAGATGTAAATTATCTAAAGAAGATGAGACACAAGAGGTGAATAATACTCTTTTTCAATCCATGATTGGTAAATTCTAGTATGTTGTTCACAGTAGACCTGATATAGCATACATCGTTGGGATTGGTGCAAGATTTTCTTCTAATCCTAAGAAAACACACATGTCTATAGTCAAGAGAATTTTTAGATATCTAAAAGGAACTGGAGATTTTGGTTTATTATACAAGAAAGGAGGTACTTTTGATTTGCAAGTCTACACTAATGCATATTTGGCTAGAAACGTTGATGACCAGAAAAGTAATAGTGGAGGAGCATTCTTTCTAGGTGAAATATTGGTCACATGGATAAGAAATAAGAAGAGTTGCATTTCATAGTCTACTGCCGAGGCAGAATATGTTGTTGTTGCCATGAATTGTGTGAACATTGTTTGGATCAAACAACTACTTGAAGGTATGCAAGAGATTATCTCAGATCCTATAACTATTTTATTTGATAACACAAGTGCTATCAACATATCAAAGAACTCAGTTATGCATTCAAAGACCAATCACATTTCTATCAAGTATCACTACTTGAGAGAATAAGTTCAAGAGAAAAATGCGGTATCAAAATATATGAATTTAAAGGAACAATTGGCTGGTATCTTTACAAAACCACTACCGAAGGATGCATTTGAGTATCTCAGAGGTAAAATAGGGGTTCTTCTCCTTATATCCAATATTCACTAAGAAGCATGAGGCATCCTACGTCAATTATGTACTTTATTAGAATATATATTCTTGAATTGATGTTAGTATGACACACTTTAGGTGATTCTTGAAGTTGTATGGAGAGTTTTGTATGTAATGAGTATTTGTACATGTAAGTTATAATCCACTGCTGAAACAAGTTTTCATGAGTATGACTTTTTGGCATTGTTGTCAAAGAGGGAGAGAATGAATTGATAAAATATATCCATAAGGGAGATATTGAAGAAAGAGGGAGAGAATAAATTTCTACTATTTACCCATGAAGGAGAATTAGAATGTATGCTATAGTATCAGAAGATTTATCTAAGAGGGAGAATAGTGAATAGTTTGAAGATCAGAAACATAACTATCAACTCAGAGGGAGTATTGAAAAAGATCAACAATAGGGATATTTTCCATCATCAATTGCTATAGTGCTACTATAGTGTTTCCATCAATGCTAAAGAGGGAGATTGTTGATAAACTGATGGAGATGATGAAGAACAAGTGATAATAGGTATACATTTTTGTAGAAATGGTTAGATCAATTATTATTTTTTCATTGATGTCAAGCAATTGATTTACTGATTTTTACTAAGTTACCATATCATACGAAGGAGAAGTTAAATGGGTGACAAATACATATCAAACAATGATTAAGTAATGTTGATATAGTTGTTTTCTACTATATATTTAATGTTATCAAGTCGGTACACTTGATTGATTAAGTCAGGAATTGCAAAGAGTTAAGTTATGAATAAAGAGAGTTACTCTACCAAGCTAGATAGAGTCAGTCAGTATAGAGTTGTGTTAGTTGGTTTTCAGTTACTGACCACCAAGCGTCGAGCAGTAAAAAAATTTAGTTACCAAGTTACAAAGAAAGTTACCGAGTACAGGATATTGATTGAAAATGATGATAAGATCAAATTTAGTAAAGGAAGTTTGTTAGAAGATCTACGAGTGAGAAAATTCAATGAGAAGATATAAGGTGAAGATCAAGCAGTTAAACCTTATTATGAGAGTTCCAAAAAAAGTTCAAGTTACAAGGTAAAAGTTAAACAGTTTACCGAGTTGAGATTTATGAAGAAGATGATCGAATGACTGAGCGCAAATGATGGAATACCTAAGAAAGGAGATTATGAGGAAAAACAATTTCTATATAAAGGAAGAGAAATTAACAAAGATTATGATGCTAGCAAAATTGAATTAAGAAGAAGAATAAGTTTAAGAACAGAGTTACCGAGAAAAATAGAGAAGCAGAAAGAGAAGAATCTACAGTCTGAAATAGAGATAGATGAAGTATGAGATGCCAGTATTCATGTGAGCATAAAGGATTTGACAAAAGAAAAAGGTAGTTTCTATATTTATAGATCAAATTTTTAATGTTTCTTATTAACATTTTTAATAGAGAAAATATCTTAACCAAGTGGATTTAACACTCCTATTTGTAAATCCTAGATGTAGGTGACATTCTAGGGAGTGTTTAAAGTTCTCTAGCAAGGCCACTCCTAACAGGGTGAATATCTTAACAGATCTGAGATAAATCCCTTGTAGGGTCACATCTAACAAATGTGTTTGTAATCTTAAAAAGGATAAGTTCTTAACCAAGTGTACTTCAGAAAGGTACATTTTTATTGTGGGTCACAATTCCCATAGAGATTTTTCCTATATTGGGTGTCCTCGTTAAATCTAGTGTCAACTAAATTAAATATATGATTACTAAGTTTGAATGATTGATTTGCATATTATGAGATGTATTATTGTTTAATTTATTAATTTATTTGGTGAATCAATTATTATTGTATTCAGTTCTACCAAGTGAATCAGTCAGTTGATTTTTAAGTATTAATTGTTGATTTGGTCTGATTCACCCCCCCCTCCCTCTCAGTAAGACCAACACAAATTGCTCATCCTTAGCACTAATCCTCTCCATTCCACTGATATACCTCAATTAAAACACTCCCATTGGTTATAAACCATGAACAACTTCAAAAGCACTCTTACCCACACTCATGTTCACCAAATCATACTATGCAAACTCTACTTGAACCAAGATAAGATCCCAATTAGTATAATTCTCTTTGGTTAGGCATCCTAGGAAATTTCCAAGGTTCCTCTTTACCACCTCAGTCTTCCCATTAATTTTATGATGATAGTTAGATATAAAAATCAAGTTATTACCAAGTTTCTTCCACAAAGCTCCCCAAAAGTGACCAATAAACTTTCTATCCCTATCTTAGGCAATATTCAAAGGCAATCCATGAATTCTTACCACCTCTTTGAATAAAAAACCTATAATTTAGGATGCATCATTAGTCCTTTTTAAATGTATGAATTGACCCATCTTTGAGAACGTTTCCACCACAACATACATTTCATCAAAACCCCTTTGTGTTCTAGGTAACCCCATGAAAAAATCCATGTTAATAGATTCTCAAGGTCTATTTGGGATAGAAAGATGCTGATATAATCTTACATTAGTGCTACATACTTTAACCTTTTGATAAATAGTACATCTTTCAAAAAAATTTATTATATCACTTTTCATATTAGGCAAATAATAGTGCCTCCTTAACTTCTCCAAGGTCTTATCAAGACCAAACTGACCTCCAAGAATACCACTATATTTCTCCTTTATCAAATTATCATTAATAATTTAGGCACAAAAATTTGTGCCCCTTTAAACAAAAAACCCTCTTGAATCATAAAATTTGAGTTGAGATCATGAGAAATACCAATAAATTGATTGCAAGAGACATAAATCTCCTTGAAATCATCATCACCATGATACATATATTTTAGTGCTTTAATACCTATATTTTACAGTTGGACCTCTTGTATCATTAATGATCTACTCAATGCATTGGCTAGTTTCTTAGACTTCCCTTCTTATGCTTGATTGTGGAGGTGAAACTTTGTAAGTACTCCACCCACTTGACATGCCTATGATTGAGTTTTTCTCTACTATTGAGAAATTGGAGGGCATGATTGTCAGTATAGACTAAAAACTCCTTGGAAGGGAGTTAGTATCTCCTCTTCTTTACTTCTTTAACCATAACATATATATATAGGTCATAGGAAGAGTATTTCCTCTTAACCTCATTAATATTTTCACTCAATAAGGAAACTAGTCTGCTATCTTGACTCAAAACCACCCCTATGGCATAACCACTAGCATCACATTCAATGGTAAAGACCTTGTTAACACCAAGTAAAGCTAATCTAGGTTGTGCTACACTTTGTTTCAGATATTGAAACTCTTTTCAGCCTCACTAGACCATACAAAATTCTTCCTCTTATCACCCTTGATGGCGTCAATGATTGGAGCACATATATTACTAAAAAATTTAATTAATTTCCTATAAAAAATTTCCAAACCATGGAAAATTCTTACCTCAACAACTGATTTGGGTGTAGGCTAACTTAGAATAGCTTCAACCTTACTTGGATTCATCTTCAAGGTAACCTTTGTAATCACAAAACTAAGATACATCATTTATGTCCTCATAAACTCAAATTTATTACAATTGATAATTATTTTCTCTTCATTCAACCTTCTTAGAACCAAATTTAAATGTTTCAAATTTTCCTCTTTGCTATAACTAAAAACTAAAATTCCATCAAGATATACCACTATAAACTTACCAATGAAAGGTTTTAAAACTTCATTCATCAACCTCATGCAGGTGTTGAGTGCATTTGATAGACCAAAAGGCATTACAAATCACTCATATATATCTTCATTTATTTTAAAGGTTGTCTTCGAATCATCTCCTTCCCTGATCTCGATTTGGTGATACCCACTCTTGAGTTCTATTTTGGAAAATTAGCACTCTCCCCCTACGAAATCCATCAATTCTTCTATCCCTGGCATGGGAAACCTATATTTGATTGTGATCTTATTTATGGCCCTTGAATAAATACACATCCTCCATTCACCTCCTTTTTTGGCTGCTAGAACAATGGGAACCACACATAGACTAAGGATTTCTCTCATCAACCCCTTATCTAGGAGTTCTTGCACTTGCCTCCTAATATCCTCATTGTTTTGTGGTGTCAGCTTGTAGGCTTCCTTATTAGGTAAGCTAGAACCTGGGATATAGTCAATGTGATGAATAATATCCCTTATGGGAGGAAAAGAACTAGGAATATCTTCAACCACTATATTGGCATACTCCTTGAGAAAGTCTCGAACCTCTAAAGGCAACTCATCCATCTTAATTGTTGTTATAACAGTCTGAGGCTTCATGATGATTGTAAAACCTTATTCTCCCTCTTCTTTCACGGTTTTTATTAACTCCTTTACACCTATCAAGATTACACTAGGTCTCACTTTTCATGTTTTGTCTTCATCTTGCAATGTTTTTAGAGTATACACAACTACATCCTTCACTATGAAATAGGTATTATTTCTTCCATCATGCTTAGAATTTCTATCATATTTCAATAGTCTACCAAGAACTACATGGAAAAAATCCATAGGTATTATTTCACAAAAGATCTTTTACTTACATTCACCTGTATGGAATTCTACCTATCTTTTCTAATTCACCAACACTTGTTGCCCTTTTTTTAACCAGGAGACTTTGTATGGAGTGGCATGAGGCAATATCTGCAACTTTAAATTCTCTACCATTTCAATAAAAACCAAATTGTCAGTACTACCAGAATCAATAATAACTTTAAAACATTTACCTTGGCATTTTCACGTATTCTTGAAGAGTGAATTTTTTATGGTGGTTCCTTCTCCATGGGCACTTTGATCACCATTCTTCTCATCAACAAGGATTCTCCACTTTTTGGAGAACCATTTTTTGATGGAGAATTAACACTTTCATTGTCCTCACCTCGTGCAATCTGATTTATTCTTTCATCTCCAAATGAAGTAGTAGTATGTCCTTCAGTTCATTTCCATTCTTAGTGGCCTACAAATTTATTACATTTGTAACATTTCCTGATGAATCCACTTGATCCTCCCCTTTGGCTTCTAAATCTACCCCTAAAGTTTGATCTTATTCCCCTAAAACCACCCCTAACTCTGAGGTTTTTTCTTGGGAATTACTTGTCTCCCCTTAAGACCGATGGGAGTTTCCACTACCAATAAAATTCCCTCTTCCTCTGAAGGTTTTCCTTCCCCTACCTCTACTTTTCTTATCTTGATTCCTTTGCAACTTTTCTTCATCCTTCAAGGAAAATTGATATAATTCTTCTACAGTCATTGGACATGTGAAACTAATTTCACCCTATAGGATATACTTTAGCCCATTCAAATGCCTTGAAACCTTAACAACATCTTCTCCCATGTGGCCTGATCTAATGCTAAATTTATAGAGCTCCTTTGTGTAGGTATTGACATACATGTCTTTTTGTTTCATATTTTACAACTTCCTATACAACTAAATGGTATAGTCACTAGGTAGGAATTTTCCCTTCAATTACTCCACCATTCTATTCCAAGATGTAATATTTTCCTTTCCCTTCTTCTTTCTCTCTTCTTGCACATAATCCAAAAATAGGGATGCATGTCCTTTCAGTTTAGTTCTTTCCAATTTTACTCGTTTCCCCTTAGGTGTATCTTCAAAATTAAAATACTTATCCATTTCTCCTATCCAATATAGTTGTTCTTCTCCATTTAGACTTCCTGAATATACTGGTATTTCCATCTTAACTTTAGAACCATCACTCTTTTCTTCTTTTAGCAATATATCCATTCTCAAATCTTCAGCATATCTTTCTTCTTCATGTCCTTGTGGTGTATTTTATTCACCCACTTCTTCTTGGTCACTCAAATCTCATGTGATCACTCCTCTTCTCTGATTAGTCTCAATTATTGAGAGTCTTGCACCAAGGCTTTCCTTCATGGCTCTTATTTATTGGGAAAGATATCCTCTCACCTTTCTCACTATTCTCTCCATATTCATCCTTGGAGGCATCTTTTCTTGACTACAAAAATCAACTTCTTATACCCTCTTACTAATCTTCCTTTCTCTTATACCAATTTGATTTAGAGAAATGACACTCACAAAGGTTTCAGCATACAATTACAATGATTTCATACACCATCCTTTCAAGTTCTCTTGGATACATTTTTTGGGCCTTAGCTTGAACACTCTATAAGAGTTTGAGTAAACATTAATAAGGCATTGTAGACAATATAGAAAACTAGTTTTGCGGCTTATAGTCTCATGATCAATTCTTAGTAGTGGTTATCAACAATGCCACACCTACTAAGGTTGATGATTATTAGCCTTTCACAATTCAGACTGTCAACATTGATAGTCAAAGGCCAAATGAACACATCAATGACTCAAAGTCACTTAACCCTGATTAGAGGCACCATGCATAAAATTTAGGATTAGTTCCCTTGAGCATTAGACAACCAACTCCATACTAAGACCCTATTTTGTGGACACTGGCACTGGTTTAAAAAATAGACTCAATTTTCCTCTTTAAGAAAGTCAATTATGTACTTGTTATCACCTATAAAAATGACTTCCAATCAAGTTGATTCATGTGGTCCCTACACATCCTTCTACCACAAAGTACAATATGGATCAATCCTATGTTTCTTTATAAGACATTTCTTCAATCTCATTGTCCTCCACATTCTAATGCATAGAGATACAAGACCTTATAGTGCCACAACACATATGAAAACATTCTCACCAACCCTTTCAAGTTTTGAATATGATACATGGAACAATTATAAGTCTCTCCACCCATTTTTAGAATTTTTTGGCTAGGGGAGGACTTAGTTATACATTTGTTTATCTCATTGGTTACCTTAGGAAGGGTTTCAACCAGATTGGGAAGGCATTATGACATCTTTCTTGATAATCAATGAATTTGAATGAAACATAAACAAAATTAAAGTAAATTAAAGGCACTTTAATCTCCAAGTGATCTCAATCCTCGAAGTGATAAGTATAATCCAAACCAAAAGAATTTCCAGACTGATACATTAAAAAATGCACAAAATTTGGTATGTATATTGATCAAAACTCAAATTACAATCCTCCAACACTTGGGGTCATGTGAACAAGGCTTATCTATGCCTACAAAATTAGTTCTTAATCTCTAACCAACCCCAAACTGACTTTTAACAACTTTTCAAAAATTTGTCATTACAATGTAAAAGTTGTTTTGACAAGAGTGACAACTTTTGAGCAACTTTAGCATCTTTTTCCCAAATGACCCTAAAACTTCACAAATGGTCCTATGCAATCTCTAATGGTCCAAAATGGCCTTATTGACATCAACTATCACAAAAAAATAAAACAAAAACCCAAAATTGGATCCCACAAGCATGAGGGTGCCCCTGCACCATACTCCCAAAGGGAAGAAAAACTCAATTCCTACTTGAGTACAGGGTTGCAATTGTGTAACCATGCTTAACAATATCATCTTCAAACATCCATGAAGCATCTTCCATGGGAAGACCTTGCCACTTGACAAAGTACTATAAATAGGTCTTGCTCCTTCTCTTCTTAAGTTCATCTGTGTCAAGAATGCACTCCAAATCTATAGGTCTACCAGGTGGTAGATCTTGAATCCATTCCTCATTTGAAAAGGCATGTGAACCTGCATCAATAACTGCAAAAATATCCCCTTTATAATGGTACAACTCAAAGACATTAAATATAGGAGAAACACAAATCTCACTTGCTAACTCAATCTAAGAGTCATTGGGACCAAATTTATGAACATCCCTACAAGGCCCTATCTTATTCATGTGAAATTTAGAATACTATCTCTTGGGGAATCTCTTCTTCCTAAGATGGGCTCGGACCAAATCTCCAACCTTGAAATGGACTTCTCTCCTGTTTGCATTAACCTTTTCTTGTATTGATCCACACTCCTTTGTAAGTGATCCTTGACTTGCTGAAAAATCTCCTTCACGGCTACAAAAAATTTCTCACCCTTAGCTCTCATCCTCTCCATTCCACTTATAGACCTCAATTCAAACACTCCCCTTGGTTTCAAACCATAAACAACCTCAAAAGGACTCTTACCCACACTCATATTCAATGAATCATTGTATGCAAACTCTACTTGAGATAAGTTTAGATCCCACTGAGTAGAATTCTCTTTGGTTAGGAATATTAGGAGGCTTCCAAGGATCCTCCTATTCACCACCTCAGCTTGCCCATCAATTTGAGGATGAAAGGTAGAGATAAGAATGAAATTAATACCAAGTTTCTTCCACAAATTTCTCGAAAAGTGACCAATATACTTGCTATCTTTATCTGAGACAGTATTCAAAGGAAAAACATGAATTCTCACCACCTCTTTGAAGAAAAAACCTGCAATGTAGGATGCATCATTCATGCTTTTGCAAGGTATGAAATGATCCATCTTTGAGAACATGTCCACTACAACATACACTGAATCAAAACCCATTTGTGTCCTATGTAACCCCATGCCAAAATCCATGCTAATAGACCCCAAGGTCTATTTTGAATAGGAAGAGGATAATACAGTCCTACATTAGTGCTACATCCTTTGGCCTTTTGACAAATAATACATCTTTTAACAAATTTCCTCACATCACTTTGCATCTTAGGAAACAAATAGTGCTTCCTTAACTTTTCCAAGGTCTTATCGAGACCAAAACGACCTGCAAGACTACTACTATGTTTATCCTTTATCAAATTATCCCTCATTGAGCATTTAGGAACACAAAATTGGGCCCCTTTTAACAACAAATTCTCTTGAACCAGAAAATCAGAACTAAGATAATGAGAAATACCATTAAATTGATTGCAAGATATGTAAATCTCCTTGAAATCATCACATAGACATACATAATTTTGGTGCTCCAATACCTACACTTTGTAATTAGACCTCTTGTATCATCAATGATCTCCTACTCATTGTATCAACCACTTTATTCAACTACCCCTTATTATTCTTGATTGTGAAGGAAAAACTTTGTAATTACTCCACCCACTTGACATGCTTATGACTAAGTTTTCCTCTACTATTAAGAAATTAGAGGTTATGACTGTCAATATAGACTAAAAAATCCTTGGAAAGAAGGTAGTTTCTCTACTTCTTCAGAGCCTAAACCAAAGCATACATCTCTAGGTCATATGAAAAGTATTTCTTATTAGCCTCATTAATATTTTCACTAAAGAAGGCAACCAGTTGTCTATCTTGACTCAACACTGACCATATGTCATAACCACTAGCATAACATTCAATGGTAAAGACCTTATTAAAGTTAGGTAAATCCAATGTAGGCTATTGTGCTACCCTTTGTTTCAGATATTGGAAACTCTTTTTACCCTCACTAGACCATACAAACTTTTTCCTCTTATCCCCCTTGATGGTGTCAATGATTAGAGCACATATATGATTGAAAATTTTAATGAATTTCCTATAAAAACTTGTCAAAACATGAAAACTTCTTACCTCAGCAATTGATTTGGTTTTAGGTCAACTTAGAATGGCTTCAGCCTTACTAAGATACATTGGTTTTGTCCTCATAAACTCATATTTCTTCAAATTAATCATTAGTTTCTCTTCATTCACCCTTCTTAAAATAAAATTTAAATGTTGCAAATGTTCCTCTTTTCTAGAACTGAAAATTAAAATGTCATCAAGATATACCACTACAAAATTACCAATGAAAGGTTTGAGAACTTCATTCATCAACCTCATAAAGGCCCTAGGTACATTTGATATACCAAAAGGCATTATTTTAAGATAAATTATTTTCAAGTCTCACGGTTTGCAAGAAACAACCCATCAAATCCTGACAGTTTTATGCACTTAGGGCACTTAAGGGACAACATTGCTATGGTATAGAGATGAGAATTTTTGTTGAGTTGGGAGGAAAAATAGGACTATACCTAGAGTAAACCTTCCCAATGAGACGTGTTAGTGCTGACAGTTTGCATCGACAATAAACAAAATGAGAATGACGCTCCCTTGGAACCATTCATTGATTACATCTAACGGTTTTTGTATCAAGAAATTTTTTTCTAGCATATGAACACCACTTTGATTTTTGAAAATATGAAATAAATTACTATAGAGAGGCCTCACATGACCATATAGGTTCATATAGATCATTTGCAAGGTCATAGTTTACAAGAAATAGCCCATCAAAGTTTGACAATTTTATGCACTTAGAGTACTTAAGGGACAACATCGCAAGGGTATGGTGTTGAAGGTTCAAGTGAGTTGGGAGGAAAAATGGGACCATGCCTAGGGTAAACCCTCCCAACAAGAAATTTTGGCTCTAATAGTACACACCCACAATGAACAAAACTATGATGAAGCAAAAATTTCAAGTGCATGTACAAGTTCAGAGGAATATATGAAACTTCGTGAAAATGTTGAGGCTAAAGGATCTAATTGTGAAAGGTTGTGTCCCTTTCAAAGGGAAATAATAATAAAGAGTTTTACTCCTTCAAGGGTGCTAATGGTGAAATGTTTTCTCTTTCCAAAGTGCATTTACGATGAAAAGGTGTGACCTTTCCCTCACATTCATATTTATTAATAATAATGAAATAAAATTTATATCATTTATTTTTTATTTATAATACATGAGATATTAGTATACTAATACCCTATCCTTAATCACTCACTGTGGCCCCTCAAGAGGATGGGTTGGTGTTGTGTAGGGAGAGGCAGAATAAATCCTCACAAGGTAGGTGAATCCCAAGACAGGATATGGATAGGGTCCTAAAGCCTTGAGGGATCCTGCTTGTAGATTGGTGTCAAACGCCCTACGAAAAGTCATCCTCCTTAGCATTGAGTTTAGGAGAGATGTAAGGAATTAGGGATTAAGTATGTTAATTTCCAAATGTATTATGAACCATTGATTGTTATTTATTCAATATGATTTAAATGTATAGTTATGTATGCTAATAATTGGAAATTGACAACCTCTTAGTAGGGGACATTACATAGAACCCTAAGGGGTTAGATATCATAGTACAAATACTTATCTTTCTTAGTTTATTCCTTAGGTAAAAAATATTATACCCATGAAACCATAGATACAAAATAATCCAAACACATGGTTCATAGAGTTCATAATGCATATTCGTAATAATATGAATATGTAAAATAATCATTCCAATATAAATAATATCAATAGAACACATCAAATAGAAAAAATATAGGATATAAACAAAAAAATATAGGATAGAAACACATTAAATATTATTGAAACATAATAACAATGACACACATAAGTCAAAATACACAATAATTCCATAAACATGATGAATACATATAGTGCACATAAGCAACAACTTATATCAAAACTCAACTTCTATATATAAAATTGTCCAATAAGTATGTATGCTTATATACAAATATGGCATAAATGCCAACTCAAGTAGAGTTTTACAAAATATGGCATATGTCATCTCAAAATATCCACAAAATATAATTATGAAATAGCCATGTATTAATCCCAAAATGTCCACAAGTGACAACTATATGTCTTTATGACATTCTAAACTACTGATGAATTATCACAATTGAGCCTCTTCGAAGAATTCTTTGGCTCTGAAGGATCTTGCACAAAATAAATTCAATCCACAATTGAGATTAGTTAAATTATATGATTTTTGTAATCAAAAAATTAACATCAAAATTATTATACATTGAACTATAATTAAACTTTAAAATTGAATTCTTGATTACCTCAAGTCTACATCTCCTAATATGGTCGGGAGTCCTAGAATATGTTTGTGCTAGCGAAGGGATGTCACTAACATTTCCAAAGTCAGCCTATATAGGTTCACAAGCATAAAATTGATACAAGTTATCCTATAACTGTCAGTGATAAGAATATATTTACTACACATTAAAATAAAAACTTACCCACATAGGCATCTCTTCTTTTGTCAGTGTCGATTCAATTAGCAAGGATGTGAATCCCATAACTTCATGTACATAAAAACAAAAACTATATGAAACTATCAATCTATGTCGACATGCATAATTATTCTAAGTTTTTAAACTCTTATTGCAATCAAATTTGTGTTAAATTACCTTTCCCTTGTTAGTGGGTACCACTGCACCTCCCTCGCACTGAAACTCCCTTTCACTAGGATTTTCCTACATAAGTAAAATAATATAAAATTTTTAGTTAATATATATTTAAATTAAAGACAGTTTTAATGATAAGCATGTATACAATAAAAACTGTAAATGACTAAGTGTGGAAATATATATTGTGTAGTTGTCAATGCTTAATGAAATAGTCGAGGGCGTGGTGTCCTAGACTTGTGTCATGTCCACCACATCAACGCTAGCATCATGGTCGTGTAGTTGCACCAATGTCATAGTATGGAAAAACAAAAGTCCTCTCAAAGAGTGAATAGCCCTAATAGTCTGTGAGACAACCTTTGTAATAACATCTAGAGCTTGTACTAGAGGTGGGTGAGCAATGCAAGGAGGGGGAACATATGGGCTCTATACTACGTGAACTACCCCAAGTCTATCTTGGGGCATACCTTCACCTATGTCTTGGAAGGGTCTCATGCTAAAGTAGTTCATGTGCTTATGCAACACAAACTCAAATATAATTTTTTGATGCAATAAAAGGGCACATCCAAATTGTTGTTAGGTGATATATCAAAAACCATCCACCAACGATCTCAGAAGTTATCTCAAACATCATCATGTATACACCATTTCATAAACAACTTTGTTTCTTAAGGATCAACTAGTTGTTTAGTACGAGGATTAACAAAGAAGGAAGCTATGTCAAATTTTGATATTTCAAGGTTCTTCACCTTGTCATAGGACAACCAATCTGCGTAGAGAGCCCTCATGGCTTCTAGACACAAAATTACAAAACTATGTTGGATGGTGAGGATTTCTACTTTCAATACTATCGACTACAATGTGTCAAACATCAGGGCTAATCGAGGGATTGTATGATATACATCTGCAATACCCTCCAAATAATTCAAATTTTCAAAAATTAGGTCTTTGTATTGATGGAAGGTTTGGTGGTGGAGGGTATGCCAGTTGTGGATTTGTTAGTTGTGGGTTATCAATGTTCTCTGCCATACCTAATGTTGGAAATATGTTGAGTCAATGTGACTGAGAGGGGGGGGGGAGTGAATCAGGAACCAATAAAACTTAATCCTTTTAATCCAATATTAGATTAACTAATCTGATTGAAAGCATCAAATGAAAATAAATAAAACATCCACAATATTTCGTTACCCAGAAACCTTCCAAATAGAAATTAAAATAAGGGTGGGGATGGTACCCACAAAATTTATTACTGCAGTATAAATTTAGCCTGTTAAAGCTTACAATTGACCACTTCTGATGGCCTTCCCTGTTAGGAGCAATAAGGACTGTTAGGTCCACCTTGTGAAAGGATTTAATACAATACAATCAAGTAATGCAACTCTGTTAGGAGATTTATAAAGGACTGTTAGGTTCACCTTGTTAGAGGATTTTGCTGATGTACCTATTAGGATGAACCAGTAGATGATATTTAATGCAACTCTAATTTTCTGAATAAGATCCAATGAATATAAACAAATCACTTGACTGTGATGGATGAGTCTTTTTTTTTCCTTATACTGATGTAGCCTCTTAAACAATCTGCTTCTTCATATTCGCATACATTCTCTTATACATCTATTCTGACACTTACTCTCACACATTTTGGATAAAAAAAATACTTTATATTTATACCATATCCAAACCAAACACAACTGTAATTCAGCTTCCATAAGATAAGTAAACATTTAACAGTATAAGCTAGGTCGGCCCAAAACTATCACTCGGGTCGAGTAATCCATTCTGGAAATACACTGGCACTCGGGCATTATGCTGTCACTCAGGAAACATTTTGTTCTCTGTCACTCAGGCTACTCTATGTACTCGGGCTACTTTGATCACTCGGGTAATACTGATTACCACTATCTGCTTGGTCGACACTGCCATTGCTCGGGTTACACTGCTGGCTCAGTCAACACTGTGATGACTAAGTGTTTTGGCACTAATTGAAAATATGTATTTCCATAAGGTCATCAATCTCCCCCTTTGGCATTAGTGACCAAAAACACTTATCATGTTCAAAAAATTCTCAAAGTCAAAACTTCCCCTTACCATATGCTCGGGTTTTGACACTATCTCTGTGACTTGGTTACGACTGACTTTCCTTCTTTTTTAAAAAAAAAAATTTATAAAAGATTTTTGTAACACTTATATACATCACTTCTTTACTACTCTTTTGTACATGTATATCCTATATACAACTTTCCTATATCCTATTTCCCCCTTGTTTTTGACACAAATGCCAAAATATATCTATATGGTAATACCAAAATAGGATAGGAAATCACTATGTACCTTCAAAATCTGAGACAAATTACTATCCCAATTATCTTGCAACACCTTCAGGATGTGCAACTCTATCTATAACTCTGTTGATAGCTCCATCATAGTTTCTGCAATTGAAAAATTGTTGTCATGAAAGAGAGTTTTTGCATGAGCTATGTGCTTTTGCATTACATCCATATGTGGAAGGAGTTGGCTCTACATGGCTATGAGAGAGTCTCTTTTCCTTGCTTCTTCCCTTAGTAACTCAGCCTGCATGTCTGTTAGATACTTAATTTTCACAAAATGAGTTGAACATGAACTCGGGTTAAGTGCCAATTGATTTGCACTTTCCTTCAGATCTGTATCAACCTTTGTCAACTTTTTCTTGACTTCCATTGTGAAATTTGAAGTATCACTTAACTTTATAAATAATGAAGCTACATTATTTATTGTAGTATCTAGAGAGCTAATGAGAGAATTTAGCCTGACTTGGTCAATTGCAATCTTGCTTGCAACATTCTCTAGGACTTTGTTCTCAAACTTTCTTTCTGCCTTTTATAGTAGTTTTTCTTGACCATTTAAATTTTTATTAAACTTGTGGACTATGTCCACAAGTTGGTCCATAATTGAATCACTCTCATTTACTTCTACTTCTAGTGCATCTAGGAATATACCTTCGATGTCTTCCAACACTATGTTCCTCTTCTTCTCTGCTCGGAACTTCTGTTGTGTGGCTCTTTTCTTCCATAGCTCCCCTAGTGTGTCCATTTGCTCTAATGATAGATTGGATAGATCCCAATTTGGAATCACAATGTCTTGCTCAAGATCTATATCATCAGTGATTGTTTCTTTTCCTTTTCCACTGTCCTTAGGTTTGGGTGAAGGAACAATTTCCTTACCTTTTCCACTATCATCTACTTCCTTTCCTTCCTCTGTTTTCTCATCAGTATTCAGTTGGAATAGTTCATTGACATTTTTTGCACCAACTATAGGGTCTGAATCAAATGTAGCATATGTTCCCACTAAAGGAATGTCCATAGTTACCTTATGTGACTCGATCAGGCTTGGCTTTGTAGTAGGTGGAGCCTGGTGCTCAGTTCCTACTAGTCCTGATGTTGATTCAGTTGACTTGTCTTTCCTCAAAGATAGGATGAAATGAACTAGTGACTGTGGTAGAGATGTCATTACCTCTACTGTTATCTACTCTACATTGGATGGTTCAATGGATTCTACCTCAGGTAATTCTGCATTATCATTATTTTCCTTGTGTTCTGAACTCGGTACTTTAGTCTTGTCTTCTTCTTTGATTTCTAAGAATGTCTTCCATATCCTTGTAGTTTCCTGTACCACATCCTCTATCTTCTTATTCAATACCTGAAAGGTTCTGAACCTAGGAGTGTGATTGCTTTCATACCTGGTCATTGCCTCTTTCACCTGTTTGTTTCTCATAGTAGGCATGATTTTCCTCAATGTATGTTATCTGATGTCTTTTTCTGTTCGGATAGCATTGCTCCAGGGGATAGATACTGCCTTGAATAGGTCTTCAGACATATGACTCTTCAACTTGGATGGATCATACGTCCATCTAGTCATCTTCTCCACAACTACTTCCTCAATTTGCTTCTGTTCATCCTTCGTTCTAGAAGCATAATTGAGAGAATTCAAAGAGATCATACCACTACCTTCTCTTAAGGCTTCAATTTTCTTCTCAAAGGTAGGTGGGGGATTCTTGAATGTGATTTCTTCTTTTTCATCTTCCTTAGGTAATATGAGTTTCCCTCTTGATCTCCTTGGTTTGCTGGTTGTGAGGACAAGGGTAGAGGCCTTAGGTATTTTCTTGAGAATTAGCCTCTTTCTCTTCTTAGGAGGCTCTACTTCTACCTCTTCCTCTTCCTTTTCAGATATATCATCTTCAATCTTGATTTCATCTCCTTGGCTTACTGAGATAGAAGGAGAAGTCTTTCCATTCTTCTTTCCAATCTGTTCCATCCTTTTCTTTCCTCTTTTCAGAATTTTAGGAATCTCAATCTCTATTGAAATTATGCTTTTTGCTTCTTCATATGTACCAAAGTAAGGTGCTTTGGGGTCAACAGGATCATTCATAAGAGCTTCAATTATGTTCTTAGTCTCATCTATATTGACCTCATATGCAAGAGGTTTCACCCATGCTACCCTAGCTCTGAGTGCTTGAATATATACTTTATCACAGTCAACTAGGAAACAAACATCATCCTTATGATCTTCAACCAATTGTTTAAAAATTCTATACCTATTCTGCATCTTTTGTCTGAATTCCTCAAAATATGCATCCATGATGCTCTCAAAATTGTCTCCTAACTCAACTATAAACTCATTTATTTGATATATAATTGGTCTATCCTTCTTCCAAACAATTGTGCCTTTGGAAGGGAAAAAATTATGAATGTAAAAGAAGATGCAAAACAGAAGTGAACCAAACTTACATGGATTTGTCTTAGATGCCTGGATGCTCTCTATGTTCTTGCTCAATTGGATGAGATGCAACTCGGCAAGGTCAAATGAGAGGTTGTTCTTGACCACCTTATACGCCAAGTCCACAACCTCACATGGTACATTGTTAGGTCTACTAGAGCTGTAGATTTTGTGAGAAATAACATGAATCCCAAACTTCAATTCCATGTCAGTTACTCCATTAAGTCTCATGCCTCTATCGTCCCACTCGGCAAGAGTCTTCTCAACTAGGGAATCCTGAGGTAGGGTTTTGGTATCTTTGGACTTGTCCAACATAGGATACGCAGTGACACGGTGTATCATTGTCTTTGTGATCTTCACAGGTTGCTCCAGCCATAGCTGCATGTCGTGGACATGGCTCAGAATGAACCTAACCCACTTAACCTGGAAATTATGTGGCATATGCACGATGTGAGTCAAACCCTTGACTTCTAAATGTTTATAGTCTAGTTTCAGACTTACAACATCACAAAGTTTATCATAAGCACTCTTCATTTCCAATGTTCCAAGATGTTGAATTGTGCAATGATAGAAGGCTCAGATGTCATTGATCAATAATACCCTTGGAGGAATCAGGGAATGAGCTCCCATTAGGTCTATCTCTTCTGCAACCGTTGGATAAACCTTAAACTTAGGAGGATCGCAGATTGCATTCTTGACCAACATCTCGGATCATTTCTTAACCTTGATGCTTGGTGTGGATGCCATTTTGCTTGGAGGGTTGATAACTCTTCGCAACTTACAACTTTTGAATACAAATTCACTCTGAATCGCTTAAGGCATTGTATCACTCTGCAAATTGAAAGCTTTGTAAATAATAACACTTACAATTTATCTTTTATAAGAGATTTTACCATTGAGTTTTCATTAAATGCTCCATACATGGTAGCTGGCATAGCTTGGAATGAAGCTCAGCGAACACTAACTTCAATATCCTCAAAATCATACAACCCGACTTAACTCAGTTAAGCTTGTGCAACTCGGGTGTTACTGAGATGTTGACTCGGTCAAAACTACAATATGTCCTAGTGCATCAATATGTTGATTTGGACTTGCTAGCATGTCTGGAACTGATGTAGGGTGTCTTTTATGCACATTTACAGTAGTCTCCTTGCATGTTTATTCAGAGATGGTAGATCCACCCAATTCACTACTTTGGGTGCCATTCGATCATTCATTGTTTTGATCTGAACTTTTAGGAGATTTCCTTACCCACTGTTGATTCATTTGAGTTCTGATTTCTGAAACTTTTGCTTTGCCTTTCTCAAAACCAGTATCCACTTTCTCTCTGTTCATGCAATTCTGGCTTAGATGACCGAGTTATTTACATACATAACATCTCATAGTAGGATTCTTTTTTCTGAGGTGAGTCTTTACACAATTTGCACCAATATGCCCATATTCACCACAGTGACAACATCTGCTCCATGTGTTGTAATCCCAACCAAAAATTGCTTTAGCTAGTTGTTCAGTAGGGTTCCATTTCTTAGTTCTGCACTCAGAGGATTTGTGACCTTGTTTGTTACAGTTGAAACATTTTCCTTCAAACTTAGGTTTCTCAGTGCATTCACCTGCCCTATGTCCATGTTTGTTACATCTGTAGCATTTACCATTAAACTTTGATTTTTTATTGCTCCAACACTTGTTTGTTGTGTGCCCTAACTTGCCACAATGATTGCAAGTAGGTCTGCTATTCTTTTGAGTTCCTTGCCATGAGGATTCACCTTGTTCAGTATAGCCTAATCCAGTTTGTCCATGATGTCTGAGCTGAGTTTGCTCTGTCAACTGATCTATGCTTCCTTGTGAATTCATCATACTCTCATTGGTTTGTTTTTCAGTATTGAGATCATTTTGTAGTCTTTCATTTTCTGTTCTTAGGTTGATAACTTCTTGATTTACATTATTGAGTTGATTTATCATATCTGCTTGTTGGAGTGACAAATGATGGATTTCATTTTCTTTTTCCTCTAATCTTGTACTCAACAATCTTTTATCTTCTTGTCATTTATCTATCATTTTCTACTTGACTCATTTGTTCTATGACTTCACATATTCTGACTGAATGAATTTCTTGTTCTCTTTTCAATTTTCTGACTTCTTCATGTAAATTGAGATTCTTTGCAAGTAGGTCTTCAATTGTTGCATCTGCTTCTTCTGCACTTCTTTCTTTGCATAAGTCATCAATTATTTCTTCTATGTAACTTTTGTCATTCATATGTACTGCTAAATCTTTTCTTCTTTTCAGGGAAAGAGAGAGATGCTCCTTGAGTTTCTTGATCTGATCCATGGTCACCTATAGATCTATCTTTTCATTTTCAATGGCTTTCTCCAGTCTGTATATTTTCACTGCCTCTGATCTTTCCTCAAGCTGTTGAACTTTTGTAAAGAGAACCTTATGCCCTGATACCAATTGTTGGAAATATGTTGAGTCAATGTGACTGAGAGGGGGGGGGGGTGGTGAATCGGGAACCAATAAAACTTTATCCTTTTAATCCAATATTAGATTAACTAATCTGATTGCAAGCATGAAATGAAAAACAATAAAACATCCACAATAGTTGACACAATATTTAGTAACCCAGAAACCTTCCAAATAGAAAGTAAAACTGGGGTGGGGATGGTACCCACAAGATTTATTACTGCAATATAAATTTAGTATGTTAAAGCTTACAATTGACCACTTCTGATGGCCTACCCTGTTAGGAGCAATAAGGATTGTTAGGTCCACTGTGTGAAAGGATTTAAAACAATACAATCAAGTAATGCAACTCTGTTAGGAGATTTATAAAGGACTGTTAGGTCCACCTTGTTAGAGAATTTTGTTGATGCGCCTGTTAGGATGAACCAGTAGATGATCTTCAATGCAAATTTGATTTGCTAAATAAGATCCAATGAATATAAACAAATCACCTGACTATGATGGATGAGTCTTTGTTGTTCCTTATACTGTTGTAGCCTCTTAAACAAACTGCTTCATATTCGCATATATGCTCTTACACATCTATTCTGACACTTACTCTCACACATTTTGGATAAAAAAATACTTTATATTTATACCATATCCAAACCAAATGCAACTGTAAGTTGACTTCCATAAGATAAATAAACATTTAACAGTATAATCTAGGTCGGCCCAAAACTGTCACTCGGGTCCAGTAATCCATTCTCGCAATACACTGGCACTCAAGCATTATGCTGTCACTCGGGCAACATTCTGTTCTCTGTCACTCGGGCTACTCTATGTACTCGGGCTACTCTGACCACTCGGGTAATACTGATTACCACTATCTACTTGGTCGACACTGCCACTGCTCAGGTTACATAGTAACTGCTCGGGTTACATTGCTGGCTCAGTCAACACTGTGATGACTAAGTGTTCTAGCACTAATTGACAATATGTCTTGCCATAAGGTCATCACCTGATTAAGTTGCAAATTTATATAATTAAGATAGTTTAAACAATACAAACAATTTCAAATTAAAAACCTAATTTAAACCCAAAAAATGCAAATAAATGATTAAAAATGAAGAAATATGCAACAAGATTCAACCTGATAGTCGATTTGAGCAAAACAAATATGTTTGAAGGATCAAACATCTAATAAATATAATATAATAATATTACATTTATATTTAATATATTATATACATTTATTTGTAATACATTATAATACTATATATTATTATATACTTATAATATATGATAATATTAAATATTATAATATATATTATTATTATATACATATATATTAAAAATATTATAGTATATTATTATAATATTATATATAGTATATAATATATATTTATATTAATATAATATTTTTTTATTATTAATACAAACATATCAGATATCAGATATCTGATATCCGATATGCTTAGGCATTTGCCATGACCAAGTGTACTGACACCTAGGCCAACTAAAAAGTCCACAAATTTTTGCGTTGTTGGGCAAATGAATAATACGTTATTTTCACATCGCCACTTTTTGGGCCTCATGATCCTATACATACCCTACATTGAATATAAACATATGAACAATAGTTTGATTTATGAAAACATAAATTAAATAGTATGTAAATGTTGCATTAAAGAAATGATAATCATGTTGTTTCTAAATTTGGACTCCAGTGATTATTGACAACTAACTAAAAATAGTATAATTTGTATGCCTCTAAATAATGCATACAATGAACACATACATCTTAACCGTATTTTGATTTATGAAAACATGAATTAAATAGTATCTTGAGGTAACAACCTGAACAAGCACCCTAATATGAGGAATATGCAAAATTCACATTGTTGATCTCTGAAATCTGCAAAGGATATTCAATGCAAACAAAGAGAATTTGCAATGAGAATGACGTTTAAAATTCCCTCTTATAAAAGACTCTGAATGTGAAAATGAATGCATTTATTTATGGTTGTTTATTTTGAATTTGAAAATACAGTGGGAAAGAATCGATCATTTCATAGTGCACTTTCTATTTATTTATCGTTTCTATGATGGCTTCATCAATTCAATTTTGTATTTAATTTTTCCTTTGTTGATTTGTTTATTGGCGAGCCTTACACCAGTCACTATACATGTATGTACTAGTAGCAGTTGGAGTAAATGCATGAAGATGTGATAGGATGTGTAGGAGAATGTGCATATGAGAGCACATAAAGTTTATAATTGTTTTTACTGTAACATACCATGCACCAATACCTGTGCATATTTGTACTTAAATATAATATTTTATACGTCTAGGCCACTTGTATGTGGTGCTATTTGTAATCATTAAAGTGATTTTATGAATACAAATTGAAGCAAATTTGTGCAACTTGTCCATAAATACATATGTGCCAGTAGTTGTTTACTTGTATTGTTCAATTATACATAATATAGTGAACAATTATTGGTGTACGATGCAATTATGTATTTGGTCATTTGTTTAGTAATTATTGGCTAAAGAATTAAAGTTTTTTAGAGGGTGAGGTGTGTGTAGAGTGTATGACTACTGGAACACTTTCACTTACTGGTGCTCTTCCCCTACTTTGTTAAGGAAAATATGAGAAGGAAACAGAAACAACTTATGTACCCTGAGGCTTAATGTATATTAAATTGAAATAGTACCATTAATTCTCAAAGTTCATATAATGCAAGTTAAACAAAGAATAAAGATGCATGGATAGAGATACAAATAAGATATACATTATTGAGCTATTGGATATGATCATTTTAAAGCTTCTAATACAGATATGGATAGATAAAATATTTATAAAAAATAGATACAGCATAGATTTAACACAATTTTCTAAGTTATTAGAAGATTAATCACTTTAAAAATAATATAGACACATAATAACTACATAAATAATTAGAAGCTAATTTAACAATTTACAATATTAAAAATATATACTAATAGGACCTAACATTAAATTAACAATAGTATCATTTTAATCTACATTAATTTTATTTTTATTTTAAATAAAACTAAATTTTAAATATATTAAAAGTTAAAAATTTAAATATGAAGAATTAAACAAGCAATCATAATTTTAACTTAGAAAAAAACTTTCGGATAATCTTAATTAATATTAAAAACCATAGTAAAATAAGTAAATATAAAATAAAATAATATTAAAATTTTAATATTAATAATTTAGAAAATATGAACAATTAAATATCTATTAATATTTTATTTATATTTAAAAATATTGTTTTAAAAATTTCTCTTCAACAACATAATATAAATATTAAATACAAATATAAAATTATAAACAAACAATTCATTTAAATTTGTAAAAATGAGAATGCCAAAAAAAAAAGTTTAGGAGAATCATATCAGTGGTTTGAAAGATCCCCAATTCCAGTGACCTTGGAATTTACTGTATATATTTCAGAATTTGAATCTTTGACTAACGTTTGGTATCTCTGAATGGTCTTGGCTAAATTCTGATTTCTTTGTTTTTCCTTGTGTTTTTTAGTTTTTTTGGAGGTTTTTGAAAATAAAACAATTACACAACAAATGGAAAATAAATACCATTTATGAAATGTAAACACATGCTGCAATTCTTATTATTACTGAATTCTGAAATAGCACATACCCGTATTATCTAGCAATCTGATATATTAGCTTCAAGAAAATATTAGAACAAACATACAATATTGTCATGACAAGAATAAACACCAGCTATATGGGAATGCTTGTGGTGTGCCCCAAATCTGAAGAAAATGTTGTAATAAATCCATCAATACCTCAATGAATGCTATGTCGCCCAATAATGAGAAAAGGGCTTCATCTAAACCCCACGTGAGCTGCTAGAATGAAACGCCTAAAGCCAATAAGCTAGCCGCCAGGCTGAAAATGACTCTCTCCAAAAGATGTAATTCTGATGCCAAATGGATCACTTCCTCTATCAATCCAAATGCAATGAAATACCAATCCAATCACCAAAGACTTGCTGATGTTTGTGTCCCAACAGTCCAGACTTGAGGATTTCGTCCCAAGTCACAAATTGCCCTCCAGAGCAATTCCACAATTCTGAAGTTTCGAAAATGTCAAAAGGTAATCATCAATTAAGCTTCCATCTCTTTATAACTTCTCTCAAGGGCAAAAAGAACCCTAAAGGAGAAATACACTTAGCACTTTATAATAAAATAATATTTTCCCAAATAAAGGTGTCCATGCTATAGGAAAAACATTACTTTATTAAAATATTATATCTCAAGGCACCAAAAGGTCTCCGAATAGTTAAAATAGTTTATAATAATTCGAAACCTTTCAAATAAACTATCACACAAAGGCATCCCTGACCAAATGAAACAATTATTCTCTTATTACTCCGAAATGGTTATAAAAATAACGTTATTATAAATTATTTAATCACTGACTTAGGAAATATTTAAATATTTTAAAATATTTCTCTTTTTGCCTCTAATAGCCCAAATCAACCAAATAAACATGAGTCTGACCATGTCACCTGTTTGTGACTGATACCGAATGAGATGGGTCAACTGGCAGTCCCATCCCTAAAATTTAGGGATGCTCCTAGAAACTAGGGAACACACCCTGTTATCCTGAAACTGAAACCATGGAATGGTCTAGTGGGACCTCACATCTAGAAACTGCCACATCCTCCTAAAAAGTATGGATATCCCCTAAAATCTAGGACTAATCCAAACTGGCTCCAAGCTATCTGTAAAACCAAAATCCGGTCACTGTATGCACTGAATGAGTCCCTATCGATCTCTGCTAACCTGCGAGACTGCAATGATAGGCCAACTTCTTCGTCTCTAATGTCCACTCTAGAAAGGGGACATGACAATCCTCCCTTCTCGGAGATTGCTTGTCCACAAGCAATGCAACACTATATCACCACCTTCCCAGACATACCGTTTATACCCTATGTAGTACTTTGACTGCATTTGCTGCTCCACTCTAAAAAAATACGATGTATCCCTAATGTCGGAAACAACTCATCACCCCCCTGAAATGCAAGTGCCATCACAAAACCACTGCCTGGATCCCACATCAAGGCATAGTTCACATTGTACAGGATAGAGGTGAAGTAATTCACGTCATCACTGTTGAGTATCCAACCCTGACTGCCCTCATGACCAGGAGTCCACACAACTGGCCATTCTGCTCCTCTGTCATAACTCAAACCAGTAACCAACCCAAAATCAAACCTGTACCAGTCCATGAAAGTCACCCCATAATATGCCTCTGCCCAGAAAATAAAACTCTCTGACCACTCATATGACTGTAACATTGTAACAGGCAATGCAGACTGTGGAAATGCTAAATGGACCTGGCTAATGCAACCATTAACCCAGTTGGAGTCGAGGCATATGTAGTCTCCAATCAGTAGGGGTATAGCTACCCAACCCAAAGAGAAATGTGATACCATCAAAGATGACTCAAGCATAGCCTCGACCCCTGTCATAGAGACCTCTAGAGTGACTGATCCACACATGTGAATCATCCCAACACTATGAGAATGAAACCCCTCCCGCCACACAATCCATACCAATAGCCATCCAAGCTTGCTGACATAACACAGACCAGCATCAAACACAGTATCAGTCAAGAGGTCCCAATAGTGCCAACCCAAGAAGGATACCCCATAACCTGTCTCCACCCCACAGACAAGTCTCTCTACAATCTCATACTTCTGAAGTGTTGGGGTATCTATTGCCATCTTAGGGAAGACTGGATGATAGTGACTAGGGTAACTATCGACCCAACTGGAATTAAGCAACATGAAGTCACCCATCAACAGTGATATCGCTACCCTGGCATGCACGCCAAATAGTTGTCTCAGGATCAAGGTGAATGCACTAATTATGTCACTCATCCACGCGTAAGCGTATGTATGCTGAAAGTTGATCCCTGAATCATGTATCAAACTGGGATGCATGGCTTAACCCAACTGCTGCACTACTATGATATAAAATCCTAGGTGTGTGTAGTGAAGCAACTCATTAAGGATCCTCCAATCGAATGCACTGCATAGGATGATACCAGGATCCCACACTGGATGGGAGTGCTCCCACAACCAAGGTGATATCATACTGGAATCCCTATGAAACAAAGCATCAAACGAGACAACACCTGGACCCCAACACAATCTGATCCCACATCCATCTGTCATGAGAAGATACTGATAGTGGAAAGCATCATCAACAAAAAAAATCTCTCTACGGTCACCGTAAAACTCCCACAACTATGATTACCAACCACAACATCATGCCTGCTAATTCCCAACCCATCCTGTAACCATGGCTCTAGATGAAGTCTCTGTGACATAGAGGTGATAACCTATGTCGGAAATTGAACGACATGATCATGGATTGTTTGCTGGTCCCACAAACAATCCCACCCAAACTACTGGGTCAGGTCCCTACAATCAATAACTCTATCCTCTGAAGATGGAAGTGCACTACTGCACCATGGAAAGTAGAAATCTGGAGCCAACTCCCTCCTGTGTACCACCCAATCATCTACCAGTGGACTAAATGAGAAGTGGAGTGTACTCCTCATGGTGCAATCAAGATGGACTCCTATAGGCTCCCTCAATAGCTCTATGACATAACCCTGTCCAACCAACTCATATCGATGAATCATCTCATCATCATCCAACGGTCTGAATGAGGAGTGATATGCACTCATCACTGTGCAATCAAGATGAAGTACAACAGGCTCTCTCAACGGTTCTGTGTCAAAATCTTGCCCAATAATCTCACTGTCACTCCCACTAATCTCATCGCACAAATATGGGTATAATTCATACATCTAATCTCTGAAGTCCAAACAAGAAGGACCTTTCATAGGTCACAACTTACCACCCTGATTCTTCTATGAGATAAACTAGTATCCATGGTCAGCTGTAGGTGGTGTAATAGTAGATTTGGTCCCTAAAGGAGGGAACAAATCAACATGAGCACTGTATTCCCACTCTGAGGACACTCTCCTGGTCTCCTGTGAAGATGTTGTAGGGATGTTATTGGAAACCATCACACAACTCTCTAGAGAGTCCACTAGTGTCATTGGGAAACTTTGTACTGTAACTGCCTCTTATGATGACTCTGCCACTCCCAGACTGTCGGTAAGCTCCTCTAACTATAAGTTCGCCTCTTGAAGGGTTGCCTGGGTATACTCCAATGACTCACTCATCTCCTTAAGCTCATGGGTGAGCCCGTCAACTTCCTCCTCCTTCCGCATTAGGGCATCATAGCAGATGCAATCCTTCTCTAGAAGGTAACTCCGATCAGCCACTAACTCCAAATAATCGTGCTTCAATATCCTCATAGCCTCATGAAGAGCATGGAACTTTGCCATGGAAAATCCGCTACTATCCTTCTCATCAGTCATGAGAGTGCTCCAACTGAGCGTAGATAACATCCGTCGAATGGCATCAAAGTGCTCAACCACTTTGTCTACCCTCACGTCATCAACCCTGAGTTGTCTAATCAAACAATTAGGGATCTAAAAATGATAATTCACAGGCATGTGTACTATCTCTGGATCTGCACTATGGTAGGATACTGTATCTGAGTTTGGTACATCTCTGTAAGGGGTATCCAGTATACATTCACTAATGCATGCATCCTCATCTATAGTATTGCAACTCTGTACCTCTGAGACCACCTCCTCAGTCAATGATGAAACTGTTGTCACCACACTATGCTCACTCTCATCAGCTCCCCATGTGTTCGCACATACAACCAAATCACGATCCTAGAATTCAGTGCCACTATGAGTACACACTGCTCTGATTTCTCTGGTCTGGTCTAAGAAATCATACTCATCATGACATGAACTATCATCGTACAATGCCTTTGAAATACCTGTTTCCAGGTTACTCTCCTATGCAAACTCACCAAAATCAAGCTGACCCTCTGTATTACTTGTTGTTCCACCCAAATCAATGCTGGCTACATATGTTTTAGTCTTTTTTATAACTTTTTCATGTGCATCATCATAGGAGATTTCTTGTCCCACTTGGGTTTGCCCTGTTTTTGTCATCTTGTTTTCTTTCATTCCCCATTTCTCAATCAGCGTTGACATGCCTAATTGATATTCACTGAACACTTGGACAAAACTCTTCATTTCTCTAACCAAGCCATTCATTTGTTGATTTCTTTTAATATGTCGGTCTTTCTGTTTGGCCATTATTGTCTTACCAGTTGTCAATTGAAAGCATAAATGTGTAGGCCAACAACTACCCAATTGCTGATATGAATTATCAAAACCTTTAATCAAATACCCAAATGCTGGAATGATTTATCAAAACTTTTTATCAACTACCCAGTTGCTGGACTGAATTATTATAACTTTTTATGCAGTCATCTATGGCAGAATCCCACAAACCCTACAGGCTGGCAGGATGTAGGCTCTGATACCACTGAAAGATCCCCAATCCCGGTGACCTTGGAATTTACTGTATATTTAAGAATTTGAATCTTTGACTAAGGTTTGGTATCTCTAAATGGTCTTGGCTAAATTCTGATTTCTGTCTTTTCCTTGTGTTTTTTAGTTTTTTGGAGTTTTTTGAAAATAAAACAATTACACAACAAATGGAAAATAAATACCATTTATGAAATGTAAACACATGCTACAATTCTTATTATTACTGAATTCTGAAATAGCACATACCCGTATTATTCAGCAATTTGATATATTAGCTTCAAGAAAAGATCAGAACAAACATACAATATTGTCATGACAAGAATAAACACCAACTATATGGGAATGCTTGGTGTGTGCCCCAAATCTAAAGAAAATGTTGTAATAAATCCACCAATGCCTCAATGAATGTTGTGTCGCCCAATAATGAGAAAAGGGCTTCCTCTAAACCCCACATGAGCTGCTGGAATGAAACGCCTAAAGCCAATAAGCTAGCCGCTAGGCTGAAAATGACTCTCTCCAAAAGATGTAATGCTGATACCAAATCGATCACTTCCTCTGTCAATCCAAATGCAATGAAATACCAATCCAATCACCAAAGACTTGCTGAGGTTTGCCTCCCAACAATCCAGACTTGAGGATTTCGTCCCAAACCACAAATCGCCCTCCAGATCAATTCCACAATTCAGAAGTTTCGAAAATGTCAAAAGGTAATCATCAATCAAGCTTCCATCTCTTTATAACTCCTCTCAAGGGAAAATTGAACCCTAAAGAAGAAATACACTTAGCACTTTATAATAAAATAATATTTTCCCAAATAAAGGTGTCCATGCTATAGGAAAAACATTACTTTATTAAAATGTTATAACTCAAGGCACCAAAAGGTCTCCGGATAGTGAAAATAGTTTATAATAATTCGAGACCTTTCAAACGAGCTATCACACAAAGGCATCCCTGACCAAATGAAGCAATTATTCCCTTATTACTTCAAAATGGTTATAAAAATAACCTTATTATAAATTATTTAATCATTGACTTAGGAAATATTTAAGTATATTAAAATATTTCTCTTTTTGTCTCTGATAGCCCAAATCAACTAAATAAACACGAGTCTGACCATGTCACCCGTCTGTGACTGATAACAAACGAGATGGGTAAACTGACAGTCCCATCCCTAAAATTTAGGGATGCTCCTAGAAACTAGGGAACACACCCTGTCATCCTGAAACTGAAACCATGGAATGGTCCAATGGGACCTCACATCTGGAAACTACCACATCCTCCTAAAAAATAGGGATATCCCCTAAAATCTAGGACTGCTCCAAACTAGCTCCAAACTGCCTGTAAAGCCAAAATCTGGTCACTGTATGCACTGAATTAGTCCCTATCCATCTCTGCTAGCCTACGAGACTGCAATGATAGGCCAACTCCTTCGTCTCTGATGTCCACTCTAGAAAGGGGACATGACATGGTTAGTAACAATGCATGTTGTAGGATCTGTTATGCACGCAAGGGTAAAAAAGTGCTCATTTCAAAGTGTCACTCATTACCTACTTAAAGATACCCCAATAACCTTGAACTACAACCACCTCAAATATTTTCCAATACTTATGAACAAATGTCCTAGTAGTCGTTCAAAAATTGCCAATACTTATGCACAAATACCCAAATTGAAGGTACAAGCAAGCGACTATTGGTACATGAGATATCTATTAATAGACTTTTAGTTATCATTTTTTTAGTTTCTTTGAGGTTAGTAATCAGGGAATGGGGTGAACATAAGAGTGAATGGTAATTGAAACATGGGTGGTGGTCTTCCCCTAGTTGCTAGAAGGTACCCCCAAAAATTTTGGTTGTTAAAATAGAAAAAAAAAATGGCACAAATAAAGTTCTCTTAAAACCAAGTTTTAAAAATATCATGTCACACTTTTTAAAAATCAAATCATCCTATATGATTAAAAAATTAGTATTTTTTGGGCACATGTGGTTACAATATCTAACATCTATTCAAATCTTATTATAGCCATTATGATATTACGCACCTCTAGGGAGGGGCATGGACATATCCGACTATTCGGATAAAGATATAATGGGGTCAGGACATTTCTCTTCCAATGTTCAATGTTGTGTATCTTGGGATGACTTAAAGATTTGAATTAAGCACCATTTAAGTGCCTACAACATATTTCTAGATAATTGACAAGAGACACTAAAAGAGGTGACAAGAAGAGTATATATATATGTGGAAACACTTTTTAAACAAGATTGAAAAATTTCTCCCCTATGACAAATTGCATAATATTAAGTGTTTGCAACCATAGAAAAATAATAATAAATTAATGTTTTTTCAAGTTCTTGATGGTAATCCCCTTATCTACACAAAAATACAGCTATAAACACGATTAATGAATGAGAAAACTCTCCCTTTGACCATGGCCATTCCATCTCCGGAGAGAGGGTAACCCATCCCATATAGAAACAACCTTGCCAGAGTGGCATGCCCGGCAACAAATAGCATTTTAACATCCATCCAGTCGGCTCCACAACCATACTGATTAATAATCAAGATTGAAGTTTAGTTCACAAAATCTCTACCCATCCCACATATGAATATGAAACGCACCTGAATGTATGTAATCTGTTCTGAACTATACAAGAACAGTAACCAATCCTACTAACTTGCCTTCTACTTCCAGCCTCTACTTCTACCAATCCTAAAATGATTAAGCAAGGCATTCCTTTTATGGCAAACCCCTTTAACGTTCAAGCATGAAGGTGGTGGAAGTAGAAGCTGTAGTATCAATAGGGGTATTTGTCCGCTTTGTCAGCACTTTATAATCATTTTCCCTCAACAACAATTCCTTTTCACAGTCGTCAAGCTCATCATCGCCTTTAAACATGGGATGTAAATAAGCATTAGCAAGGTACTGTTCAAGGTTCAGTCCTGGTTCTGTTGCTCGCTCCAAAGTGTCCTTTGCCATAGCTTCCTGAAACATTTTGAAACTAAATTACATAAGAAAATTGAATATATTGCAAGAGAAAAATCAATAACACAAAAAATATTCAATTAGTTATGCAGATCTCATCATCTTAAAGTTATAAACATAAGCAAGCTAACAAAGTTGATTCGAGCAGTGGGTATTCAGTTGCAATAGAGAAAAGAGTACAGATTTAATAACCAAATTGGGACTATCCTGAATGGAGATATCTTTTAGCCACCCATAATTTCCTTAAAAAAAATCTGTATATTACTTGCTAAAGGTTGTTTTCAGTACTCAAGTATCACAAGAAAAGGACAAGAGGCACAAATGAAAGAGGTACTTAAATTTCCTTCTGCATTACAGTAAATTTTGTCAATGAACTGGAACTTTGTTGTCCTTAATTGTTAAGTGGGAGTGTCTAAGCAAAGTCCTTAATTGTTAAGTGGAAGTGTCTAAGCTTTCAGTTTTAGTTTTTTTGAAATCAGGAGCGTTATTAATTCATGGAACCCTTCACTTGTAGTTCTTCCCAAGTGTCATCTCTTGTTATGATCAATACTCTTCATATTCTAGAGAAATCTAATTTCTATGCCAACTTTTGACAAGAGATGCATGTGAAAACCTTCTTGCTTTTCACTCTAATCATTGTTATAATAGATATTTATGCTCCAACACTTACAGAGCTTTTTGTCAGTGTACATCTTGAAATTTTGGAAACAGATGTCTTTCCAAAATTGTTTTGAATGTTAGGGTTAAATTTAATCTCATTGTTAGATAGATCCCAATTGGGGAAGCAGAATACTCGATCACTTCATGGCAGTTTTCCCCTGCTTAAAGATGTTTTTCACTCAAGGAGTTTCAAATGGATGGCCCTCATCTTTTCACTTGGACATAAAATGTCAATCAGTCAACATCCATCAGCAAGAGGACTATAAATTGGTTTACTTGTTATGCTTATTTTTATGATTTGCATTTCCAAGGGTTTGTGGTACAATCATGCTTGAGAATGTTTGCAAACAAAGTGATTCAAGTTCAATTCCCCATGGGTAGCATGTTCATGTGAAGTTTTGTCTTCCCTATTTGTTCTTCAAGTGGCAGATTAATAGCCTCTGCAAACAATGGGTGACAGCACTTGTAATAACAATAATGATCTACTTCTCCTTCCATTGCCCTGAGGAGCCAGTTGGTCATTTGGCATCCATAGAGTACAATGAATTTGCACATGGCTAAAGGAAACGTTTTCCAAAGTTTCATGGTGAGAACACTTGGCATTGCAATGACATTGCACATGGGACATAATTTTTTCCCAAAGTTTTGTGGTGATGAGCACATTGCCACATTCAACAGAACATACAGCTTTTTGGGAGTGGCTCATGAAGATGTTTGAGTAGCACTTTTTGTTGAAACCTTAGTTGGAGGATGAGGCTTCCACTATCTTGCTTTAGGATTAATCATAAGTTGAGAAAGCACATGAAAAGAATTCTTGCCATGATCCAAACCATTTGAGATAGTCATATCCTATTTGTGTAGCTCTTAAATATATAGGAGGAAGATTATTAGCCGATGAAAAAAATTGTAGTGCAATTGAACTACCTTGTCAAAAGAATGATTGTATCTCTGAATCCATCTCAAGAAATCCTCTTCACTTGTTTTCTCAATGCACTTCCATTAGAGGTCATATTTGTGATCAAACCCAATCAGATTGATGAATTGAAGGAAGCACAATAAGAAGCAGGTGTGAAAGAATACAATATGGTTACCACTAGAAAAATCAGAAAATACATTAGCAAAGCCAATGATTGCAAGTTTGGTTGATTCTCCATTGCAAAGAGTTGTGATTGACCTAAAGACATTTTTTTAAAGGAATGCTTCTATTCAAAAGTATGAGGGGTATCTTGTAATATCCCCGTCATTAAATAAATAAAAATATTTGTATTTGGGTTCCGATCGATTTAGTTTATCTCGGGCCCATCTTTTAATTGTGCATAGAAATAAGTGTTGTCGTGTTGGCTCTATTTGTGCACCCTCGGGAGTTGTCCGACGGGTATTTATGACCGGCATGTAGGATGTATTTCTCATGTTGAGTTTTGATATTTTATTTGCAATTGCGAATTCCTGTTGGGATTCTGCTATCTGTCATTTCGGAGGTGAAAGACCGTCCCTAGTTGGTATTTGCAGTTTTGATGGGATTCAACCCTCACCCTACTCTGCTTGTTCTCTAGTTCTGGATCACTATCAATAATTAATATCATTTTCTCTTGCAAGTACTTGTTCCAGCATTGTATTGAGAGCTAGGGTCCTTGCAGAATATATATTAGATAGATCGATGCTTATCGACAGCTGGATTCATCGCGGGCATCCATCTAACCATCGTCCATACTTCACAACATTCATCCAACCTCAGCGTACGACCATCAAGCACACCATACGACACTCTGCACATTCCCCATTTCCACCATACGACACTCTACACATCCCCCATTTCCACCATACGACCCTCACCCCCACTCCGTACGGCCAACAACTCTCTCTCCGTGCAGCCACGACCTGCATCCCTACCGTACGTCCCTCACCAACCTTACCGTACGGTCTCCATCTCTCACCGTACGGTCACCATCCTTCCCGTGCGGCTTTCATTACTTACTGTACGGTCAACTCTTCTCACCCCTTCGGACATCAGATTCATATCGTACGGCCCAGGTACAAAGCTTGTACTAATCCAACGGAGGTCTATCTGGGAAGTTTCCAGTTAACTAGAGGTTTGGAACATTACAATGGTATTAAAGCTGGTGATCTTGCCAGCTTGTTGGGTAGTGAATGCAGAAAGAGGTTCGCGTATACGCCAGAAGGAGGTACCGTTCCCTCGATAGAATGGGGAAGGCACAGGATCCGACTTGCAGTTATGGAGTTATTAAGGGAGTTAACTAGAAGCCAGGCTCAACTTGATACCATGATGAGAGGGCAAGAATGAAAACGACTTATGGAAGAGACCTTGCAGAAATTAACTGAAGGAAGGACGAATGGGGAACAAAATGGACACAATGACGATAACTCAGTCACAGGGAGAGAACACTCTCATACACACCCTTGACCGTTTATGCCAACGTTTCCGCCAAGAAATGAAGCATCTCGAAGGGAACTAGAGCCCACCTTCGCAGAAATGCAGGATCAACTAATTCAGAATTGGAGGAACACGAATCTCGAGGGTGACCTGCTCTTCAGAGATTACGTTGAACTGCGAATGAAATACTCAAGAGACAATGGTCGCGGCTATTACAATGACGGTCTTCAACGAAAGATAGGCAAGGTAAATCTATCATCTTTTGAGGGAAACAGATCAACAACTGCGCGAGCATGGGTACAAAAGACAGACACATACTTTCAGCTTAACCCGATGCCAGAAGAGGAGGCAATCAAGGTTGCAGCGCTCCACTTGGAAGGGATTGCGCACGAATGGTGGCATCATGGTATGGTAACCCTTGGTCATGATCAAATAACATCATACGCCAAGTTCATGGAGAGGTTAATATACTGCTTCGACGGAAAACATCCAAAACTTAATTTCAAGGAGCTCGCTCAACTGAAGCAGTCTGGGTTAGTTGACCACTACATTGCTGAATTCCAGAGGCTATCCGTGCTGGTGACAGATATCTCAGAAAGGTGCTTGATTGTGTTGTTCGTAGATGGACCGATGGAACCTCTCAGAGGTTGGGTAAAAGGATTCAACCCCGGCACACTTACAGAAGCAATAAAAAAGGCATGCGATATGGCGACTTCTTCCTCTTCCTCTAGGAATTATTCACACACCAACCCACCACTTGCTCTGAAGGAAAGAAACAACAGACCCCCACCGAAGAAGTCATTGTTGGATGAGGCTACCAGACAGGATCTGAGAAGAAGGAAACTTTGTTTCAACTGTAAGGAGCCGTGGGAACCAAGGCACCGATGTCTGGGCAAAGGAAAGATCCACAACATTGAGGTTATGTTCGATGGAGAAGAAGACCAGGAAGAACCCGAAGCTGAAGGGGACGAACAAGATTCTGACTATGCGGAGAGAATTGCCACACTAGTTCGCAGGGGAGGTGCAATTGCGGCACTTGCTGGCACCCCAAGGTGTACCCTGTTCCGCGTACGGGGTACGCTCCAGGGACAACGGGTTGTGGTAATGCTTGACAATGGCGCCACGCTCAACTTTATTAATTCATCACTGGTCAGCAGAAGAGATCTACGTACAAAGGCACATCAAGGATTTGAAGTCAAGGTGGCAGGAGGAAACCTCTTGTCGTGTACCCATTTGGTTCTGCAACTGAGCATCACCATGGGGAACCACACAGTAACAGAAGATTTTTTCGTGGTAGATTTGGATGACATGGAGGTTATACTAGGCATTCAATGGATGGAGACTCTAGATGAATACACACAGTTTCAAGAGAATGGAGTTCTCTTTCGAAGTAGATGGAAAGAAGGTGGTATTGAGGGGAATGTCTAATGGCGGTCTGAAGGAAATCTCGACACGACAAATGGAGGCCATTTTTAGACACGATGACGTGTTTTGGGCCGCACACTGTTTGGCTTCAACTGCACCTCTAAAGGGCCAACAGGCGTACTACCACGACGACGAACTCTAGACGGTATTGGACAGACACAGTTTGGTCTTCGCCGACATTCCACCCGGCATACCCTCGCACTGTGGTTTTGAGCATACCATTGAGTTGGAGGAGGGAGCCAAGCCTGTCATCACCACTCCATACCGCCATCCTAAAAGGTTTAAGGACGAGATTGAAAATACAATCTAGGAACTGCTCGACAAGGGATGATCCCAGTTCCAGTCCTTTTGCATCATCAGTGGTATTGGTAAAAAAGAAAGATGGTACCATGCGGAAGTGTGTGGACTACCGTACCTTGAACAAGAAGACCATAAAAAACAGGTACCCTATTCCCATGATTGACGATCTACTGGATGAGTTGCACGACTATCTATTTTTCCAAAATAGATCTCTGCTCAGGCTACCACCAGATAGGCATGAGGGAACAAGATGTGGAGAAGACAACTTTCTGTTGTCACTACGGACACTATGAATTCCTGGTCATGCTATTTGAGTTAACTAACGCACCCGCTACTTTCCAGTCCTGTATGAACCACATTTTTAGAAAACAATTGCGCAAGTTCCTGTTGGTATTCTTCGATGACATACTCATCTACAGCAAGACAAGGGAAGAACATATTAGGCATGTGGACGAAGTGCTGGAAATCATGAAATCACAATCTTTGTTCGCCAAGAGATCCAAATGTGAATTTGGGATGACAGAGGTACTATATTTAGGAAACATTGTCAGTGGTCAAGGTGTTCAAGTGCATCAAGAAAAGGTCCAAGCTATCTTCAATTGGCCATCTCTGACTATTCTCGTAGAGCTGCGTGGGTTCTTTGGATTATGCAGTTACTACAGAAGGTTCGTGAAGGTTTTTCCCAGCTCACTGCACCCTTGACTGACCTAACAAAGAAAGGATCTTTCCAATGGAATGAACATGCACACTGTACCTTCAACAGGTTAAAGGAAACCATGAGTTCATGTCCTGTCTTTGCATTACCAAACTCCACTCGACCCTTCATCGTAGAATGTGACGCATCGGGGCCGTACTCATGCAGGACCGTCACCCGATTGCATTCGAGAGTCGGAAACTCTCGAGAGTGGAGAAGTTGCATTCCATCTACTACAAAAAAATGCTCGCCATCATGCATGCCCTGACGAAGTTTAGACAGTACCTTGTGGGATCTAAGTTTGTCGTCCGTACGGACACCAACAGCTTGAGGTATTTCTTGGAGCAAAAAGAGTTGAACGAAAGACAACAGAAGTGGGTGAGCAAAGTCCAGGCATTCGACTTCGACATTGAATACGTGAAAGGGAAGAATAATATTGTTGCAGACGCCTTATCAAGGAATCCCGCCATATGCTCCTTGTCTCAGATTTCGGCGGATTGGAAGGCACACTTGTTGGTCGAATATTCTAAGAACCCTTTTGCATGTCAGTTGATGGATGGTGAAGTGCTTGACGGCAGATACAAGGTGGTTGACGACATCATTTATTATAAGGACAGGATTTATTTAGTGCTAGAGTCTAGGATGAAAGGAAATTTTTTAAAAGAAATTGACGACCCTCCCTTGGTCGGGCATCCAGGATACCTAAAGACCTACAGACAAGTCAGAGAAAGATTCTCCTTGAAGGGACTCATAAACGATGTCCTACAATACGTTCGGGAATGTGCTACCTGTCAGCAAAATAAATCCGAGCTCACCCTACCAGCTGGTCTACTACAACCATTACCGATACCTGAACAAAAGTGGGATAGCATCTCAATGGACTTCATCTCAGGGCTTCCCAAGGTACAAGGGAAGGATTTTATCTTTATAGTGATCGACCGGCTGACTAAGTATGCTCACTTCTTCGCCATTCCTGTAGGATATCAAGTTGTACAAGTTGCGGATCTGTTCTTTCGAGAGGTGTTCCGCCTACATGGTCTCCCTCGAAACATCGTCAGTGACAGAGATAGCCGCTTCCTCAGCATCTTTTGGACAAAACTATTCCATCTTGCAGGGACGGAGTTGTCGCCGAGCACCAGTTATCACCCGCAAACTGATGGACAGACCGAGATTGTGAACAAGTGGCTGGAAGGCTACCTCAGGAACTGTGTTTTGGCACAAAAGAAGACCTGGGTTAAGTGGTTGCATTTGGGTGAACACTGCTACAACACCACGTACCACATGTCCATCGGCATGGCGCCCTTCAAAGCACTGTAGGAATACGAGCCACCATCATTTGTTGATATGGCAGTAGGCGAGAGTTGTGCATCGAAGGCCAAGGATTGGCTACAAGAAGGGTTGGACATTTTGAAGTCTCTCAAGGAAAACCTTCAGAGGGCCCAAAACCAGCAGAAGATGTATGCTGACAGACACCGAATAGAGAGAAGTTTTGAAGTTGGTGATCTAGTGTACCTCCGGCTTCATCCCTATAGACAATCTTCCTTGAAGTCATGTGGCAAGGAGAAACTGAGGCCACGTTTCTACGGACCCTACCAGGTGATGCGGAGAGTAGGTGAAGTTGCCTACGAATTGGATCTGCCTGAAGGTAGTCGAATCCACGTCTTTCACGTATCTTGCCTGAAGAAAGCTATGGAACAACAACAATCTTAACTGATCTGCCACCTCTCGACGAAGGAGGGAAGTTAGTGTTAGAACCAACCAAGATTGTCGACATTCAGGAGAAGAGGCTGAGGACACGCACGGTCAAAGAATTTCTGGTACAATGGAAGGACTTACCGCTAGAAGACGCCACCTGGGAAGGCGAGGAGATTTTGGAACACCCTAGTTTGCAATCGCTTGAGGACAAGCAATTTTTGAGATGGGAGGATTGTAATATCCCCGTCATTAAATAAATAATAATATTTGTATTTGGGTTCTGATCGATTTAGTTTATCTCGGGCCCATATTTTAAATGTGCATAGAAATAAGTGATGCCGTGTCGGCTCTATTTGTGCACCCTCGGGAGTTGTCCGACGGGTATTTATGACCGGCATGTAGGATGTATTTCTCATGTTGAGTTTTGATGTTTTATTTATAATTGTGAATTCCTGTTGGGATTCTGCTGTCTGCAATTTCGGAGGCGAAAGACCCTCCCTAGTTGGTATTTGCAGTTTCGGTGGGATTCAACCCTCACCCTACTCTGCTTGTTCTCTGGTTCCCGATCGCTATCAATAATCAATACCATTTTCTCTTGCAAGTACTTGTTCCAACATTGTATTGAGAGCTAGGGTCCTTACAGAATATATATTAGATAGATCGGCGCTTATCGACGGCTGAAGTCATCGCAGGCATCCATCTAACCACAGTCCATACTGTACGACATTCATCCACCCTCAGCGTACGGCCATCAACCACACCGTACAACACTGCACATTCTCCATTTCCACCATACGACACTCTGCACATCCCCCATTTCCACCGTACGGCCCTCACCCCCACTCCGTACGGCCAACAACTCTCTTCCGTGCAGCCACGACCTGCATCCCTACCGTACGACCCTCACCAACCTTACCGTACGGCCTCCAACTTTACCGTACAATCTCCAACTTTACCGTACGGTCACCATCCTTCCCGTGCGGCTTTCATTACTTACTGTACTGTCAACTCTTCTCACCCCTTCGGACACCAGATTCATACCGTACGGCCCAAGTACAAAGCTTGTACTAATCCAACAGAGGTCTATCTGGGAATTTTCCAGTTAACCAGAGGTTTGGAACATTACATATCTTCAAAGTAGTTGTCATCGCTAAAGCTTGCACACTAGCTGAGCTCTCAATTCAACAACCTAGTGAAACATGGGATCATTATCAGGCTGTGGGCTACATATCATTTAATTGAATCTTCAGAGAATGCTGGTTCCTTTTGGTACCTCACCAAAACCCTTGGCTTATACTTGGCATAATGGTTAATCATATTATCTTGAACTTGGCTTTGAAGATAACTTTTCTGAAAAAAAAGTTTTGCTTTGTTCAATTCACATTAAACATGTGATGTGCTGAATTTTGATGGCAAAATGAATGCAATGTCAATGCTAGCACATGATTGGAAACGTAAGAAAGCCTGACATGGCTTGAAAGTAGAGACAATAGGAGAATGCCACGAATGGTTATGGGAATGTCAAACAAATATTTTCTTTCCATTAGAGTAGATGATTTTCATTGTGCATTCTCAGCATATGAAGAAATGTTGGGTTTCCTCTAATTGTAAACCAATCTAATTATTGAACTAACTACTATGTAGTTCTTTCTAGCTTAGCATCCAGAAATGACCAAAGAAAATTCCAGAAGTGATATATGAATCTGGAATCTCTATCTTAAACAACTGAAATAGATTATTCAGATTGGATCTAAATTTGAGTAGGACCAAGGCCGATTCTGGCAGAATGATTGTGTTCTAGCCCGCAGTCATGATGTTCATCTTAGAGCATCTGTCAACTACAATAAAGACAAGGTCATTTTGATGCTAAGTCAATGGGAAACTAGTAACACAATCTAAACTGACTGAGTTGTAAGAGTACAATGGTACAGGAAACAAATTGTTTGCAGTTGGCAGCTAAGCAAATGTTGTAGGAAATGCAAGAGAATTTAAATACTTCTACATTAGGCTATGAGGTGTGCAGCCAAAGCTGTAACGGAAATCAGTTTTGGTAGGGAAAAACCTACCGTAGCTAGTTGCAGGTGGACTCACTCAGATTTTGCACTTGGATTCATGACTAAAGATTTGTTCAAGTTTGTGAACTCTTATGCTAAGACGAATTTCAGAATTGAAAGTTTGAAGTTGCCAAGAAAATCAGTACACCATTAATTATTGTTGGTCGATGCAAGTGTGTGAAGCATAAGCAATTCAAGAGAACATACTGTGATGCCATGCTTGAAGATCGTCTCGTGGGCGATTAGATTTTATGTCTGATTTTTGGCAAAGGAGGGAATTCCTCATTGGTTGACTTCTTTTCTAGCATAGTGGCTTGGCATTGTAGTGGACTGCTGTTGAGAATAAATGCAGATTGGGGATGATTTCATTCCATTATGAAGGGTGATAAGTTGATAACCTTGCTGGAATCACTGTGGGCTTTCACCATTGATAGAGGGGCATTGGAGTACATGAAGAGGTTGGTGAGACATTAAAATCAAAATCTAAAGAGCTGTTCAGCCTTATTGAGAGGATTTGAAGTGTTGTATTGGCCACTCAACCATATCAAGTGATCCTTACTGTTGTTGGATCAAATGGCCTGGCACTAGCGTTGGAGGATAGAAGTCGGTACTAGTGTGCAAGAGTGAAGCGTGTAACCTGCAGACCTCACATTGGCATTGGTGTGTGGATTCTGGATAAGAAACAGTCACAGCAAAAACCCTATATCATCTGCTGCACATATCTGGGTGAATGCTGCCAGTGTTATGCTAATTTTCCTTCAAGAGATAGATATTTGTCTATATCAGTAGGTCAGAAGTTGTATGCATGTTTAATTCTGATTTCTGTTCATGAAAAACAGTTTATTAAACTTGTATTACTTATTTCAGTTAATGAATATCCCATTCTCTCTAGTTGCATTGTCAAAACTGAGATGAATCTTTGGATATGAGTTTGGTTATACAATTGCATTAAACCAAATCATTAGAATAAGTAAAACAACTTTGCAAAAACTCTTCAAAGTAAACCTGCAAACTGTTTAACCAAAATTCCCATCAGCTAAGTTGGAAAAGTGTGAACATTTTTTTGCATAAAGTTTAACCAGGGATTTTACAATTATAGAATAGGATTCCATGAATGAAAGTAAATTTGCATAACAAAGGGACAATTCATGCGAGAAATCTAGCAAAAAGTTCTCATTCTTAAGTATAAATAATCCCTAAATCTGAATCGTTCCATGACTAAGATATCAAATAAGTTTCTATTACCAAATGAAAAGCTATGGCATGTCCTCCGGAGCAGATCATAGGAGCTACAATGTTTCATTACTTCAAATGCGAATTGGATTGCAATGCTTTTTTTTTTTTTTTCTTAGGATAAAATAATCTTTCAATGACTTTACAAGGTAAATTACTAGATGTGAATAAAATGTGAGATACTAATAGGACATGCTTGTATGCATTAAGTGGTAATATAGAGAAGGTAGACTAAATTCTAATTTTGCTTTAAATAGATTACAAGTGAAAGTCATGAATAAGGTATGTATTACTCACCTCTAGAGGATATCTGGAGAAGGCAGGCTCAAATCGATTCTTGCAATAGTTGTGAAACCAGATTGTGAGAAAGGGGAGAATAATAAGTACTGCTGCTGAATATTTTTCTTTTTTAGCAGTTAGCAACCCCAACAACAAAAGCTGTGATATTATTAAGCTTATTATAACCCTGTAATGGACATCAGGCCAAAACGCTGCTGCACTCTCATACTTTTGTTCATAGACATTGATGACCTGATTTTGTAAAAGTATTTAATTTCATAAAAATGTATTATATGTAACTTATAAACATTTCAGAAGTTGCAAATGTAGTGTATAGTGCATACTGCATAGTAGATAAAATGAAAAATAACTACTAAAATGCATCGGCTATAAAAAAATGAATTTGTTTATTAATAAAGCATAATGGACGGAAAACTTTGAAACAGATAAAAGACGAAGGAAAAAATTGAAACAAAATAACAAAAAATTAAAGGACAGATACATAGCTTTTACTTGAAACAAAAATGGAAAGGTGCAAAGAAATTTGTTGGTTGTTTTACTATTTTTAAATGACTTGAGTTTTATCATTTTTTGGAAAAGAAGCATGGCACTGCCTTTTGTTCCAAAGTTAATAAACAAGAAATGGTTGCCACACTAAGTTGCAAGCGGATATTTATTTACTAAGTATTACTCAAAAAAATCAAAAGAAAAAAAATACCAATTAATTTAAATTGAAATTTGTAGCCATCCATTAATTTAGGTTAGTAATCAAGTTAAATTCCATAGGTTTTATTTTGAGGATAGGTACATTCAGTTCACATGCATATAATACACTCATCACATTGTGTAAGGTTCATTCCACAATAAAATATGGTATAGAAGACAAGGACATGACAGTTTGCATTGAAATTTTAGTACTGTGAAAACTGGGTTAGTTTTGTATTTGTACTACCTCACGGTCACTTTTATTCCAACACAACAAATGTTTTAATTAAAAATATATATGAAAAAACAACAATTAATTATTACTTAGACAAGAAGTTGCATTTTTCATATTAACTTTTTTTATAAAGGGTAAAGAAAAATTATGTTATCTTTCACTTGATAAGGGGTTTAACTCAAATAGGCAAATATGGATGGAATATTTGAAATTGTAATGTCCCTTTCTTTGGTTCATTCCATTATTCTTGGAAATTCCAACTTTCTTGGAGAGTGCCATCTTTATTGAAAATGTATTCTACGAGTGGCCGAGGGTTCTTGGAGCTGAGATGAGTACAATGGTATTTTCTATTTGCAAATCCAATATTCTAGGATCACTCCAAAGTTCTTGGAGAAGTCCCTTATCTTTGGAAAGAACCAACCTTCATATAGGCTGATATCCTATGGAGTTAAGGTATTTATGGCATGGCCAGAATTCATAATTTAGGCTATTTTAATATTTTCAGACTCGGTAACTTTGGTGATTGTGTGTGTAATGACCACCCCTACTTTGCAACCTATTTTTTTTAACGCCCATAAAGATTACTGATTTCTACCATGCAGGCATTTTGTCAATCAATTTGCATTTTTTTGGTTTCTACATTTTTTCAATGTCATTCCAATAGAATTTGTTATAGAACAATGCAATATGCAAGTAGAAAGTACATACAATTTTGCATCAAAAACATCACAGTGATAAAGAGGTATTTTGTCAAACATATAACATGCACACAAACTATAAACAAATTGTATAAATCCGACCTCATGGTGTCATTTCATAATAATGTTGCTCATATAATGCAGATGTTAAACAACTTTGACGATTGTTGCTGTTACATATAACTACACTGCTGTAGCTTAAGAATGACTGGCTGTAGGTGCACCTTTGATTTTAAATTATAAATCTGCTCCTGAAAACTATACCCAACAGGTTTGAAATTGTTTCTAACAGCTGCACTTGTAACATAGACTCGGTGAAACACTTCCAGCTCGAGTGCCTTGTCCCTAAACAGCCATGCCCAGCCTTCAATTGGAATATGCAGTCCCTTGTTTCTTGTGGCAACATTTATCAATAAAGTTCTGTTTACCGAGACAGCTTCTTAATACCCTAGCCATCCTTTTGCGAAATCCCACACCATTAAAAGTCATGTCCATCACAAGATATGGGTACCCAACATACATATAAACTCAGAAATCATGAATTCCCAATTAAATTCCAGTCAAAATATATAATTTCTATTAACACAAAATACCCAGCAACAAGATAAACTGAATGGACAGAGATTTACAATAGCAACCATGGCACTGTAGCAAGTATGGCATTGTAGCAAGCAGGACACTGTACAGCAAGTATGGCACTATAGCATGCTTCCAAAAATTATAAATCTTCAACCGTGTCCCTTGAACTTCACACCCAGAAAACTAGGCATGCACAATTCGAATTCTAAAATGAGTCCAACAAAAGGGTAGACTTGGGTTTTCGTCTAATCCACTAAAATCTCAAAGGTTTCCGTCCTAGAGCTCAAAACTGAAAGCTAGAAGCTCCCAAAATCTCCAATAGAAAATAATAAACCAAGCATATCCATAAATGAGTTCTTAAGAACCTTTTATAACTTTCTTGGGACAGCTCACACAGGTTCCAGCCAATGTGGGATAAAAGATATACTTTTCTCTTTAACATACATGTCTCCACATACTTTAATAAAGGGAGCTTTTAATATTTAAATTACTTTCCCTTTTAACTTTAGTTCCCACATCAATAAAGTTAAACATTTAAATTTAACTTTATTGATAAAATAATTAATAATCGCAAATTATTATTAAAATCACAACTCAATATCATTAATAAGCATTGACAAGATATTATTCATGAACCACTGATGATCCTAACCTAGCCCAAATGACTTACTATAGATAGTAAGTATCTCAAAAACACATCAAAACACCTCAGAATCACTTGTAACTGAAACTACTTAGGCCAAATATCATCAAGATCCCTTAAAAGTCTTGGTTAGCCTATGGGACTATGGAGAAATAGGCTAATGAAAACATCATACAACACGTGCTAGAAAAGGGGACATTGTATTCTTCCCTTCCCAAAATTGCTTGTCCTCAAGCAATTCCAATGCTCCCACCAGATCACTATGCTGAACCAGACTAAAATTGAGTATGATCCCAGGGTCCCAAGCCAACCTAGGAGATCTATAGCACCAACCATTGAAAGCACTGCCTTTCTAGATACCAACACAAGAAACCTCCTAATAACAACTACTAATTAGAGCAATCAAATACTGCACCATTTCTATCAACTCCTCAGGAAACCGCTCTCCAAAAAAACTAAACTAGAACGCAATAGGAGTAAACCCCAGTAAGCCAATACAAGCTTCCTCATCCGCAACGTTTGAACTGCAAACTCAAGTGATCTTAGGGTTCCAAATCAACCTCAAAAAGGAACCACCATGTTGATGTTGCGCCACTCTGATATAATCATAAACTGAAACTCCGCTATCATGTGCAAGCCTGTCACCCATGTATGTAACTGAATCTCTTATGTCATTAAGCATACTCAACATGAAATGAGGAATATTTTTCAGTGTATCTCCAAATGTAATCACACACATCTCGTCAAAATTTTCAGCAGCAATAACTCTAAAAAACTGATTTATACTCACTTCTTGAATGCCTTTTCTCTCATGGACTGGTAAATTCTCATCAACATCCAATTCCCAAGTGTTGTAGAGATCATTATGGGCGCTCAAATCTATAAAACCAGTTGTTATCATCACTGTATGATCTGAAAATTCAATGATTAGCATCATAGGAGAACTTTTATACATTGAAATGTGAGATGGAGGCCAAGGAACCAAATCTGAGAATTCATTCCCAATTGGTTGTAGGCTGCTAGAATATGGCACATTCAACAAATATAATGCTTTCTTATTGGTTAGAGAGAGAGTGTGATCATTTGCTAATCATTCAACTGTCAACTCTTCAATGCTATGACTCCCATGTTCATTCGAACTTCTTGGTATAACCACACAAACAAGAACTTTGTATACCTCGTGCTCCTTAATGCAAGTCTTCAAATAACAAGGGAAGTTCATACTTTGTGAGAAACTTGAAACAATGAAGATATCCTCATGCTTAAGCTTGCAATCTTAAGTATATGCAAAGTGATTTTCCAAATCCATGTCAACCTGAAAATTCATATTTGACATCTTATGACAAACAAGTGCATAAGGACTGCTGTTCACCATCAACAAATCAGCATTTGATAAAAAATTCTTCCATAGAATATTCATAACGTTCAATCCATTCTTCTTCAAACCTCGGTTGCTCATCAATGGTGGTTGTTCCTTCTAATGTGGCTGCCACAGAAGACTAATTTCTGATTGAGATTGTGTCAAACTCAGCTCCATGTTAAGCTTGTCAATCTGATTTTCTGCTCTTTGTAGAGCCTTTTGAGTAGCCTCCAAGGTATCCTTAGCATCCACAAGCTCATAGGTGAGATTGTCAACCTCTTCTTCTTTCCCATACAAAGATTCTGAATAAATTTTTGCGAGATTAAGGAGGTGGTCACTATCTGAAAGTACAAATAATTTGACATCATAGTCTCTATACCTTCTTTGATTACCTACAAATCAGCTTGAGTAGATTCATCTTTACCCCTTTTTTCTCTACTATCAAGTTGTCCATTCCAAAGGTGACCTTCAACCAACTTGTGCATGTCATCAAAATGTGTTAACGCTGCAACTATCTTATCTTTATTGACCTTCAATTGGTTCTCCAGTTTGTGTGACTTAACAACATTAGATTCATATGTTGAAATAGCTGATTTACCTTGAGGGATTTGACTCTCATAGTAAACTTCTTCTATGATACCTTCTTCTCACTCTTGCTGATTTAGAACCAAGGAAGCATTAGTATCAAGCATAGAATCACCATCATCAACATTTGGACCAATCTTTTCATGTGGAAAATGTGGGGCAGCAATAACATGAGTCATGGAATCACCAAAAGAAGCCATTACCTTTCCGGAATTGTCAAGCATGATTTCTAAATCACCCACAAAGAGGTTCATGCAACCATTAACTGAAGCAAAAATTGACTCATCGTATTGGCAACTATCCTCTTCATTGCTGGACAAAACTTCCTCATCTTTAGGAATATCTTCAATGGTAGATGCACATCCTTAGGATCAACTTCCTTTTTCAAATGATCATTCAGGAGCAAACCTGTATTGGCAACCTATATTTTCTCTTCAAATGATGACAAGAGAGACTTGGAAGTAGATGGAATGCCTTTCAATACCTTTTCACCCATGCTTGGTGATTAGGCTTCCAATCCTTATTGCAAGAGAAGCACAAATTTCGCCTCAATTCATTCTTGCACACTTTCAGAATTTTGTCACTGAAGAAATCTTTTTTAATTTCCTTTGCTTTCTCTTCATCCATGAAAGGTTTAAATTTATCACATTGACTGAATACATTGTTGAACAGATTGTAAGCAGCAGTAGATATAACCAATTCTTGTGTATATACAACAAATATTAAAGTTATGAGAGGCTGGAAAACGACATCATATTCATCAATAATTGTAGTCATAATGATTCTCATGAAATCATGAAAGGATTGGACATGATCTTCCTCATAGAAAAAAGAAAATGATGAAACATCTAAAAAATAATATCATCACAACAGCAATCAATCATGACAACACACGATCTCACCTTCACCATCAATCCTACATTCATAGCCCTTTTACTGAAAGAAGGTCTATTGTTTCTCCTAACCCTTAAAAACTTTTAAATGATTACTTGAAAAACCTTTCATGTTATCATCTTTGTAAGGAATTTCAGGAGCTGCAATTCTTATAATTTCACTTTGGCAATTAGAAATGACTAGTCTTACCTCCTTATCTGAGTGTCTTAGCAATTTATGTTTTCCCAAAGAGTTCATTGCTAGAGCTATTGCTACTTGGATCAGCTAAGAGGGGGATTGTTTCACCTGTTGCAAACACTCTGCCACTTCCTCCAACGAGCTGAGAAGATTATCTTTTGATAGAGATAAGTGTCACTTCTTTTCTCCTCCAATAGACAACTTTTTTCCTAACTCCTTATCACCTTCTGAAGTAGTTAGTACATCCTTCATCTTGTCTTTTCTCCTTTCTTCATTGTTGTTGACTTTCAGGATTTGGTCACTAAAGAAGTCTTTTTCATGTGTTTCTGATTTCTTTTTAAAGATGGATTTAAACCAACCAGGATGCTCACGCAAGTACTGAAGATCTTCTAGTAACTCTTCATAAGACTTCATCTTTCTGATTCACCCTTTAGGATGGCAGGATACACTTTCTCTAATACCACTATAATGACCACCCCTAGTTTGCGACCAATTTTTTTCAATGCCCATAAAGATTACTGATTTCTACCATGCAGGCATTTTGTCAACCAGTTTGCATTTTGTTTGTTTCTACATCTTTTCAATGCCATTTGAATATAATTTGTTATAGACCAATGCAATATATAAATAGAAAGTATGGCATATAATTTTGCATCAAAAACACCACAATGATAGAGAGGTATTTTGTCAAACATATAACATGCACACAAACTATAAACAAATTGTATAAATCTGACCTCACTCTGAAAACTCACCAATATCTGGTGTCATTTTATAATAATGTTGCTCATATAATGCAGATATTAAACAACTTTGAGGATTGCTACTGTCACTTATAACTACATTGTTGTAGCTTAACAATGACTGGCTGTAGGTGCACCTTTGATTTTAAATTATAAATCTGCTCCTGAAAACTATACCCAACAGGTCTGAAATTGTTTATAACAGCTGCACTTGTAACATAGAGTCAATGAAACACTCCCAGCTATAGTGCCTTGTCCCTAAACAGCCACGCCCAACCTTCAATTGGAAGGTGCAGTCCCTTGTTTCTTGTGGCAACATTCATCAATATAGTTATCTTTACTAAGACAACTTCTTAATACCCTAGCCATCCTTTTGCAAAATCCCACACCATTAACAGTCACGTCCATCACAAGATATGGTTACCCAACATACATATAAACTCAGAAATCATGAATTTCTCGTTAACTTCCCGTCAATATATATAATTTTTATGTGCACCTGTGGGTATTCAAAACTCTTTTTTGGTGATTTGCAGATCCGTATTGATAAAACACATGAAGAAAAAAAATTCTTTGATGAATCCATATATGATCCTAATGCTGTCCCATTAGTGCTACATGAAGATTGCATAACGTCAACTAGTGAGACAATTGAGAGTGATGGAGATAATGTTCCTGCAGATGAGAACAATTCAGAAGATGAAAAGTGTGACAACTCATGTTTCATAGATGAAATTGAACAAAGGCCCTTGGCATTGCAAGATTTGAAAGATAGATTATCGATCACAAAGGAGAGGGTTGTGCAAGTATTAACAAGGGCAAATGATTCTCACAAATACATTGAAGATCTTATCTGGAAAACTCAAATTGATGATAAAAAAAAGGAGTTGCATGTGGATTTACCAGTACTCATCTGCACACAATCAAAGAAGCATTTGAAATGATGAAATCAAACTACTTTGTAAGAACCTTTGCTAGTTCTAACCCTGACAACACCAAATTGCTTTACTTTTCAAATGTTTGACATTTTATCAAACACTTTGCAAGCAAGCTTTGATACCACTATAAGAACCCCTGCTGGTTCTAACTTTACCAATATATTTTCTGATTTAATAGTGCCTTGACATTTTGTCAAACACTTAGCAAACAATGTTTGAGCTTGCTGACTTTGTTGATATTATGGCCTTTATGACAAATATCTTATGCCTTGGATAAAGACAATAAATATAGAGTATATATTTATCATTATAATTCGATATATAAATAATAATATTAAATATAAGGAAATATTTAATATTTATTGTTTATCAATAAAATCGATTACATATGCTTAATGGTCTAATTTAAGGAAATAATTCGACAGGGCGCAAAGTCAGCCTCTTGGGCAATTATGTTTTTATCCAAGTCGGCCTCTTGGGTAATTATGTTTTTATCCAAGTCGGCCTCTTGAGGAGGCACTCCAATTTCATATAAAGGTAGATCGATTCTTGGAAGAGATCACATCAAAAACATAACATGAGATCTCTCCTTCTGGATTCGTCAAGCAACGACTAGTAGTGAAATTTGTCCTTATAGCAGCTCCCTTAATGGCATGCGATCTGCTCCTAATAAGGCTGTGATTTCTATATTTTGTTTTTGTTAATTCTGGTCTGATTGTTCCAGGCTTAATTGGCGAATTACTCCAGCACATGAGGCAGCCATTGTAATCAGATCTTGTGTGAAAATGACATGATAGATCAGACATCTGATGTGCGACTTGGATCTGCCTACACCAGCACTATAAAGCAAGTTTTCTAGGGCAGACTTGGCGCAATTTGCAGATCTGATATGAAAGAAGATAATAGATCAGATCCAGCCCTAGGAGGGCGATCTAAAGACAAATT
>MU227058.1:1855905-1891661 GCA_018584345.1 Thuja plicata
TGCCATTTTTGGCAGTGCAGTGATGAGCATGTTGGTCAGTCAGCATGACAAGTGTTGCAGGAATTATCATCAGATTTATGTTGGATAATTAATTATATTAATTAATAACAATATGTTATTAATTAATTATATTAATTAATAACAATATGTTATTAATTAATAATAAGGCGATATTAAAATAATAATAATACTTTATTATTATTATAATGATTAGAAGTTTATATTATGAAGGGCAGTTAACTGATGATAGTTTTTGGAAAACTTTGGAGACCAAGGAGTTATAAATACAGGCTTATTTGTGAAGTAAAGGTATCTATTGAATATTGATTATTGAATTTCTTCTTGGGAATTGTTCCTACTTTTTGTGCCCTAGCCAGGGTCAAATTAGTTGATGGAAGACTGATTCTTCATCATCTAATCCATGGTCGATCGTTGTTGTATGATTGGTTGTCTCCATTTGATTGCTGATGTATAATCAATGGTTGCTTCTTCGTGCTCATGTATACGAGAAGTTGTGAATTCTGAAACTGATTGTTTGATCTAAAGACTTGCATAAGAGGTCTGAATTATTGGTTCCATCAAATTGATTTGTATCCAGTGTCTGTATTGCTGGAAGTGAACGACTGGAATGTTAGTATGGAGGTGGAGTGATTGTAATTATAACTCCATGCAATAAGAAGGCAGCTGTCAAGGTTTGGACGCCATACTAGGGAAGTTGCAGCCAGCATATGAAACGGCACTTCCCCATTATCTAACGCCAGCATAGTAAACCGTGGCCTATCTAAGAATCTGCCGTGATACAGGGCAATGGCACCTTTCGATCATTTACAATGATTTTCGAAAGCACTTTAGCTTTCTTACTCTTCCCAGTCCGAGTCTTACCCTTAGGTGCAATCTCAAAATCCTCCAGAGGCACCTCCAGCTTCTTCCTTTTCTGAGTAATAGTGCCTAGCCAAGGAGGCAAGACAAAAGATGAAGATGAATCATCAATAGTAACCATGGTGGTCACTGGCTCCTCTTGTGGAGGAACTTCTGCAACAAATGTTTTCAAATCTCTTTTATCTTCTTTCTCCATCTGGAAGACTAGGTCATTGTTAGACATGAGAGTATCTAACCGCGATAATTCTTCAGGAAGATCATCAAAGACATGTGACAAATCTTCATTTTGCGCTGGAGCAGCAAAAGAAATGGGTGTAGCTGTCACAATAGCTTCTGAATGAACTGGAGGCAACTGAGCTATGAAAGATTCTACATCTGTGTCCACTGGAGATGTCAGAGGTTCGTCTGTTTCTTGAGCTAACTCATGTACACCTTGAATTTCTTCTACTGTTTGAGTTTGGGTGATCTCAGGAGTAGTAGAAGTTTGCAATTCTTCCTCACTGTCCGAGAGATTGATCATCTCTGGACCTTTTGCTCTGGAAGATGCTTCTGGTGTAGGGGCCTTCACCATGATCTTTTCTCCTCTAATGGCGAGTTTTGAGACAGCCTTGACTTCTGACGCAGAAGATTCTCCTTTCCCTTTTCCTCAGATTTCAGATTTCATACCTATGGGGCCAGTTGGATCAAAACCTCAACCGGGCTTGATCTTGATACTTCTTATGCCTCTCTTCTTCAGCCAAATATTGGTGTTTGGCAAGATATTCTGAAATCTATCCCAAATGGATACATTTTCCTTTACGGATCAGCATGGTGGTGGAACGGGCAAGTTCTTAACTCAATACTTTTTGTACTCCGGATCCAGGATCTCATTATCGTCTATAACTCCATCTGGAATTTCAGCCAAACGGAAGTCTATGATTTGCTTGACGGTGAGCCTGCAATAATCCATTTTGGTGATTTCCGCTTCAGTGCGAAGATCAATCCAAACATCCTCCAGGCGATGTACATGGCTGAACTGTTTCCGGATCTTATCATTCATACCCCTCCAGTCAAATGAGCTCCGAGCTATGAACTTTTTCAAATTGATTTCTTGAAGTTCAAACTCCATATTCTTGGCTTTAGGGACAGTATCGAGTGAATATCCACCAATCCTTAATGGATTGCGTGAAGAAATACCAACCCCAGGCCTATGCAGAGAATTCTGATTTACTTGTACAGCCATGAGTTGTCTAGCTAATTCCATAAGAATTACCTTATCTGTTGGATACCTTGGTAGAGTGTATGGTTCACCCCTGAAGTACCCCATCCTTAGGTAAGTGAAGTTTGGAAACTGAAAGAATAGGCATCCATACTCGCTAACTTTATTCCATGCTTCATCAGAAACACGTTTATTTGGGAGTTCTTTATCGAACAGACATCGATAATGACCAAAAAACGCATCTTGAGCCCTTCTGAAATGGATGCGACTTGCCCAAAAGGGTAACTGATCATAGAAAGCCCATACCGATATTTGCATCCTATCTTTTCTCTACAAACAAATCTGGATGATAACTATGAAACCAAACCCCGAATCCTTCACCATTAAGCACAAACATGGCTTCTATCTAAAGTCATCGTTGGATTAAAGAATTAGTTGGATGTTTCACCAATTCAAAGTGTTGAAGCATGTGTAGAATTCACAATTCGACCACGCTGAAATTCTTCAAACCCTTGCTTCTTCTCTTCACCCAAATCAACAAGAGCAAATGCACAATTAATGAGTCAATTGATGTTCTCGTATGAAAGATTTTATAATATTTCCTTTTCACAAATTGACCAAGTAGCTTCTCTTTCACTTTTCACATAACTTAAATGGATTGGCTTTTGATGTAAGATGACTTTCACCATTAATAATTAATTCATTAAATGCCCCCTCACAGGAGATACTACTTGGCTTTTGTTTTAAATCATTAAATGATATTTTCTTTTCATGTACTCACGTTGACTTAGGAAAATATTAAATAATTGGCCCCCTTTAATATTATAATCATTTAATACACTTTTAAAGTCACTTGAACCCACTCATTAAAAAAGTTTAGAATATAACTTTTAAAAATTAATTATTAATAAAGAATCCTTTATTAATAATTAATACCTCAAATTGAGCCAACTGACGAATAAGTCAATCACTATGCATACCATGTGTTCAGGAGCCCCTGCCAGATATGGCAATCCTCCACAATGACTTGCTATAAATAGTAAGTCTCTAAATAACTGCTCCAGTCAACAATACTGAATCTCAACACTGTCACCAAGTTGTTCAGGCACCCTTCTAAAGATGGAAACCCTGACTTTCCCAAAATAGTCACTTACTATAAATAGTAAGTGTGCCGATCTGACTCTAACGAAGAGCAATCCTAGACATCCCTGATCACTAAAGTGGGAAACGGTCTCTAGCTCTACCAACTGGACTCTCTGAACAACTCCATTAGCCTATGAAGGTCAGGAAATAGGCTAATCCTCTAAAAGTTGACGCTCACGAAAAAGGGGATATTACAGGTTTTCTCTTGAAGAATTCAGGGAAGCTTTGGCTTTTAGCAAGTTTGAGGACAGATTCCCTCGAGCTTGGAGGCAGTGGGAAAAAACCCATTGTCTGATGGAGATACCACTCAGGTGTCTGACTTTGTGCTTCAAATTCATATTTCTGGTTATCCAATTTGACTATAAGTTCTATGGCTACGATTGGATATTTTTGTTGTTGCTCTCCTAAAGATTTAAAGGCACTATTCATATCTCATTTCATAATCTTTATTTCAGTCTAATTTTATATAATTTTCAGTATAATTTGTTGGATAAATTGAAATTAGTTGCATGCAAATTGTTTGTTAAAATTTATGTGGATCAATTGGATAAGATCTAGAGCATATAGCCTAAGGGGATATTTCAGACAACATCATCCAACCCGTGCTAGAAAAGGGGACATTACAATGTGAAAAATAATTAATTATTAAATGGTAAAATATTTAAGCTTAAGGCAACTTATATTTAATTATTTTAAAAATGGTTGTTACAATGTAAGATCCCACCCTAAATCTAACCCCAATTGTTTTCTTTTCTTTTATATTTGAAATATCAAACATATGACTATAGTTTGCTAAATTTTTGCAAAGGTAATGTTTTCGTTTGGGATGGTTTATATTGTACAATCCTTTGTATGAGAAACTCATAACATATGAAAATTAAATAACAGAAATAACAATGATGCTCCTTACTTTAATTTCTACTACAAACTCATAGAGATATAGAGCTAATTTCTGACCTGTTACAATAGCCACAGTAGTCTGGAAATCCATAACAGCCACAAGGAACTCAGTTGCCCAGTATATATTTGACTTGCATTATTGCATACAAAATATGTTTCCAGTATATCTGAGAAGTTACTCTAAGATCTAGAAATCAGATTCACAAAAGTTATACCAAATTTCACTGAAAACACCAAAACTAGCTAGCTAGTCTTGCACATTAGAGGCCAATTTAAATGAAACCTTAAAGAATCTTATTGAAACTGATTTTTCTGATATGAGAATCATATAATCAGGTCTGAAACTGATTAATAATAGAAGCAACACAAAATCTCCCAAATTCCAAAATATTAAACAAAATTCACAAAACTATCACTCCCACATTTTACCGGAATCACTTAAAACACCACCAATGTCATTGTTTGACTTCCAAATGGAAATATACAGAATATATAGTCTAACAAATATTATAACAGCAGCATACTGCTGTAATGCACCCACAAATAACGCACAACAACAACTAACACACAACCATGCTCATTAAGCCACTCCAAACAACTCTATTCAAGTCCTGCAAACTGAAATGAAGAAACTAACAAATCTCCTATCTTCCTTTAGCCCAAATACAAACTCTGGATGAGATTGCCCACTATGAACAAAGGGTTGCCATCTTCTGACCACCTGCTACTCATGTATTTTCGTCCCCAAGCCTTATACTCCAACAAGGTTCCGTCCATTGAAGAATCTTCCTACAAATCTGCAAATATGAGAGAAGTGATATCCAGAATACCCTCCAAAAGACCTATTGTGAGGTTTTCACACCATCGCTCCATTACAACTGTAGACTCCTCTTTTCGCTTGGCAGTGGGGTAGTTGTCCTAGGTAGTCTTAGTTCAATGGCAATTTTCAAGTCTCCGAGTCTAAGAGATGAGTTTGAGCATCTTTGGCTCACTAGGGAGTCAAGTCAATCAAGGATATGAGTGAGAGCTGGGCCAAGCTAGTCAAGGATGTTGAATTGAAGTCATGAGATTTGTGATGAAATGAATTTACCAAAGTGTAAAAGGATGGAGTGAAGATGCAAAGATAGAAGAGATGAAGTTTTGACCTAGAAAAGAACACTGATGGAAGTGTATTGATTACTGAAATTTGGCTGAGTCTGAAAATTTTTAGGATCTCCTAAAATGTAGAATCTCCATTATAACTCCAAGAGATCTAAAACCACTCCCAAACATCCTGACAATATATACATAAAATATAACTTAAAGTATATACTTAAATGTTTTATTTTATGTATTCCGCCCTACACCACGACCTGCACCTTATTGGGGTCTAATTTCTGACCCAAGTTGGTAAACTCGCCTTATTGCCTTATGATTTCCCACCAACACATGAGGATGGCATCTTATTTGGTTGCAATTTCTGCCTAGCATTTCACTTGTTGCGTCTTACTCATCCCATATTTCCGCCCTTGCCATATCAAGCTCACCTTATTTGGGTGTGATTTTGTAATGTCCCCTTCTTAGCTCACCATGATTTGTGGGATGGATTAGCCTATCAGTGGCCCTCGTAGGCTAAGTGAATTGGTAAGAGGGTCCCATTTGGCAGTTCAGTGCACCAATTCCCTTTCGAAGTTTAGAAGTGTTCAGGATTGCTCTTCATTTGGGTCAGTTTGGTTAACTTACTATTTATAGTAAAAAATTTATACAACATTTCCAGATTTGGCAGGGCACCTGGACCAGCCTCAGTTGAAGTGATGACCCTTGGCATCTTTGTTGATCAGGTGTTCAGAGATTTTCTAATTATGACAGATGGAGTCATTGATCTAACTAAAGATGCCCAAGCCATATGCTTTTAAGAACGGGGTGTTGGGCCCACCCAAGGCTACATAACCCACGTGTTGACTGGATCCACGTGGCGAAAGATGATTGGCACCATGGATTTCAATGAAACATGCCCCATCTTTGGGACATCATTTGCCTCCTATCAATCTCCATTGTTACATCGAAATGATCATATTTCAATAAAACCACACAGATTTCTCATCGACATCACTTTTTGATGAGACAACGCATTTCGATGAAGCATTTCAGATAACACGTTATGTTAGCCACCGGAAAACATGATGTGTTAGCCCACTGCAACAGAGTTCGGCACATAATGAAGATAGCTCAGATTGGTTATTTGTGATGGGCTAATAGTGGCAAAAATGGCCAACAATATATTTAACACAATTTTCTAATTTATTAGAGGAGATTTTCATTACTTCAAAATCAATATAGACACATAAATGCTACATAAAATATTATAAGTTAATTTAACACTTTACAATATGTAAAAATATTAGAATTGCATTAGAAGACAACCCAAAGAAAATGGGTCATTGAAATAGAAAAGCATTTCATTTGTCTTTCTCATTTGTTGTGGGTTTTGTTCATACCAAATTTTTTTTAAATTGCATTAATGAAATTTTTTTAAATTAAATTTGGGAAGATTTACGTCAAATTTTAAAAAAATCAAATCACATAGTATTTGACACAGTTGGAAAATCAAGTTATTTTGGGTACACATGGGAACAACATTCGACGTGTATCTAGGTTGTATCAGATACGTTTTTAAATTGGATATGGGGATACGCATACCCAAGGAGGGACAAAGGAGTTTCCGTCTACTATGCCCAAAACATCTGCAACTATCCTCTTGGGATTTGGGTGCTTGCAACCCATAAGAGATACCCTAAAAAAGGACTCAACTTCAAAACTCCAATGCCAAGCTAGAAGGTATGGACAAGAATGCGATAATAGTATGACCAACAACTTAAATTTGTACCAAGACTACCTTACGACCTGAAAATGTAAACAATAATGGTATCCCAAGGAACATATTAAAAACCAAACTTTAAAATTTAACCCACAAAACTTCCAACAAGGAATGGTGCAGCCAACATGAGGTGTACAATCAGAAAAAGAAACTCCTCAAATCACCCTCACTGAATTTCAACAAGCTCTGCAAAATCTCCACAAATGAGTTTGAGATCTACAACAAAAAACCGATACTCAAATTTGAAGAATGATGGTGTTATTTGAAATGAAGCCAAAAAATTCAGCTGGAGAAAATCTTGAGTCCGAAATTAGAAGTCAAAAGAGGGTTTTCATCCTCAAAATATTGTGGAAGGACTCTTATGTTCAATCACAAAGCATAACATTATCAATCAACAACATACCTAAAAATGAGTCCAAACACCTTTTATAGCTTTCTAGAGAGAAACTAACCAATTACTGATTTAAAATAATTCATTTAACCTTCAAAAGACCTTTTGAATTATAAAATAACTTTTCATGTGCAAAGGCCCCCTTATCTAAACTTCCAACATTTTAGAACATTTAATTACCTTTTCAAAGACTATTACACTATTTTGTCCTTATAATTATTTCTCAACCTTAGACATTATTAGTGAAATATTTATTAATAACTCACCCACGTTGTAGAATGCACTACAGCGATATTGAAATCCAAATCTGACCACACCATGAAGAAACTCAAGCACTAGGATGATGATTGGTGCCAAATCACAGGCTTACTAAAAATAGACATTCTCTCCAAGAAGTTTGGAGAACAACCCAAGATCCTGAAAACACTTATAAAAGTGTTGTTATGATTCTCATTGCAAACTGGACTCATCACAACAAATAGAAACCCTAAAATACCCAACCTACATCCTCCAAGAACTCTAGGGTCCCCTATCCCTTATCAATCAGCCTACGGGATCTTAAAATATAAGCTAGCTATCACGAAACTTACTAGGCTTGAGATAGGGACAATACATTGGAAATGGCTAATTGGTTGATTGGTGAGGTCTTTGCAATATGATTTGTTTAAACTCTTCAATGGATGGTCATACATAAAGAAAAGTATAACTTGGGGCAGAATATGGGTTGTGTCCCCATCCATATTGCACATAAGGAAAGAATAGACTCACCATACTTTCAACATAGGATCCCTCCTAATTGAACATGTATGTAGCAGAATTGAAATAGGTATATTCTTTTTCTTGAACACAAGAATCCTCTCTTCAGTCCCAAACTATTCCACATCTTGGGATGACGAGATCATCAAAAGATGGAAGCTTATAAACATACCCAATGGTACATCAAACCCACAAAAGTAGAGCAATAAACATGAAATGTAGAAGAAGGGCCAAGTGGATGTCCCTCTAAGAGGAAGACTAAACATCACTTTTGACAAGGCCTCTCAAGGGAATCTTGGGATCTCTAGAGATAGATGTTTAATTGGGAATGACATGGGAAACCTCATTTGGGAATCCTTAAAACTCATCCCCTTTAAAATGGACATAGTTGTATATTGTATTCATATGTTTTAGGGTTAGTTAGATCTCAAGAAGCTTCCCCTTATAACTTGAAGAATGGTTCTACGACTTCTACCATATATGCTATTCCATTTTATGTTCTCCTTAAAAGAACAAATCAGGACATAATGCATTAATGAGCATCTCACCAAAGCCACATTATTTATATGTGAAGGTTTTTTTTATAAAGTGGTTCATGTTTTCTTTGTGGATGACATCAAGTACCCACACTCATAAAGGTGTTTCCCCTCTTGTTTTCTACCAATGCAATAAATATTTTCTTAAATAGCATTTAGACCAAATAATTTCTAGCATTCTTTTTTCCATTTAACTATGGAACCTTTTGCTTCTTAACTATGGATATCATAAAACAAACTATATCATCAAAGGTTGATCATTAAAATTGCTATCATACCTAACTGCTTTTTTTTCCTTAAAAAGATGATGTTTTCTTTATCTATATTAAAATATAGCCACATGTAATTTTTATGATATTTTTACAAAATAGATAGTACTTATCGATGAGTATTATATTCAACCCCTATAATGGTTATGTATCCAATGCAACTTTTCTTTTTGTTGCATGATAGTTGAGAGCGCACTACACAAATTTTGTGTTGTTTGATAGTTGAGATTCTGATCATATTACATTTATTTTAAAAGGAGCTTCAAAGTTAAAAAGAATGAGAAGTCTATCAAAATATGCTTAAATACAAATTTTGAAATTCTCTACCAACAACACATGTAGGTGTGAGTGGGTGTGTACACATAGAAATTGCTCACTAATGTCGAAAGATAAAATAGCCATAGCATTTAGCCCAAATCAATTTCTAGTGGTCTTTTTTCCATTAAGTATGTAACCTTTTTCATTTTCTTCTTAACTACGGAAATTACAAAACAACCATATCATCAGAGGTGGTCATTAACATTGCCATCAAATCTAAGTATTTTTTTCCTTAAAAAGGATGAAGTTTTCTTTATCTATATTAAAACAAATAGTCACATGTCATTTTTATGAGATTTTTATACAATAAATAATAATTGTCTAATAATACTATATTCAACCCCCTAGAATAGTTGTGTCTAATGCAGCTTTTGTTTTTGTTACTTGATAGTCGAGAGTGCTTTATGCAACTTTTGTATGTCTTGCCTGATAGTTGAAACTTGATATTTTGGTCATATAACATTTATTTAAAAGGAGTCTCAAAGTGAAAAATAATGAAAAATCTATCAAAATATGCTTAAATACTAATTTTTAATTTTTGATTCTCTACCAACAACACACATAGGTGTGTGCGGGTGTGAGTGCATAGAGGAATTTCTCACCTGATGTCGAAAGATAAAATAGCCAAACCCAAAATAGAGAACTATAAAAGGCAGAATGGTGGGTGTTGCCACTGAATATGCAAGACCAAGCAAAAAGTATAATTGCATGCGAGGGAGGGCTTCTGCAAATACTACACTTCCTGGATCCATTGCCTTCTCCCTATCCTCATCAGTCTTTACCAAAAGAGAGTTCTTTAAATGGAACATTATCAATGGAATCACCCGTAAAATCTCTCCAGCAATGCCAGACCATCCATCCACCATGATATAAGTTATGAAGAAAGTTGCTCTCATTGGAACTAAAAGTCCAAGCTTTTTTAGAAATCTGCAAATAAAACTCCACAAATTGTAATATTGTAACTTTTCAAATAATGGGAACAAGTAATATTTTTTTTGAAAGGTCATTAACAATTGCTCAGAACATATATAACATTGAATATTTTAGAACTGTACAAAAGAATAATAATAATGATATAGTGGGTGAGGTAGAAAGTTGAAACTGTGAGATTCTCATAATTCTAATGCTTATTAAAGTTAAAAGCAAGAAGAGAAATATACTCCCTTTAAAAGCAAGATAATTATTCTCACATTCCAGCAAAATCTGAATATCATCTTACATTTTCTGTCTATCAAAGAAAAATGTTCAAAGAACATAAATGACACTTTTTCTATTGAAGACCATGAACCTCATTATATAGAGTAGATCAAATACAATTATATTACAGACCATTTTGAGGTATATAAGTTTGAATAAGCAAGGGGAGGTTCACTGGGGCAAATCAAGAGCTCTCCAAGGAGTTTGAATAGTATCTAAACAGGCACCAAAACTGTAAAAAGATCCACAATAGAAAAAATTCAAATTCAAATTCGGATAACAAAATCCTATATTGATGTCACAATGCACATCATAATTGTGACCTTAACAAGAATAACTTTTTCTGCAGAGCATCTTCTAGATAGAAAATTATTGTGCTAATGTCAAAAAAATACTTTTACACCAGAAAGAGATTAAGAGACAAATAACACCCAAAAATAATCAAAATGCGCTCTACTAGATACATATTGAAATTTACAAGTAAAAAATATTTGTGATGCCAGTTTGAAAACCCAGGATTGAGATTTATCAAATTTAGAATGAAAGAATGAGATATACTCTGTAGGAGAATCGCCCAGGTCCTTAAGTTGTTGCTTTGCATCAAAATCCTGAAGAGCCGATCCCACAAATATAGAGCCAAAAAAGAAGATGATCAAAATAAAGTAGTGATACTTTTTTGCTGTTTTCCTTTCGATTTCTGAAAATGAGGTGTGACCTTCAATTTTTGACATTGTCATCAAGATTGATGGAAGTAGAAGGAGAAATAATTTCAAAACCAGACCTGGTAGAAACCCCTGGACGAATGATTTGACAACCTTCCTGTAAACAAATATTAAAAACTTAAGTTACTAAAATATAAGAAAATCAACAAATGCCTAAAATCTTAGATATCTGCATTGTATAATGTCTAAGAGTTTTTAAATATATGCCAAAAATCACTATACCTTTAACCTCACTTTTATTAAACCCAAAAGTAAAAAAGAACAACATATCTTATGGAATAGACTAATCCTGGCTTAAGGTCACATAAGCCAAAGCTAAGAGGTCAAATTAAATCCTGTTTAGCATGTGTTTGGAGGATACAACCAACCGATATGCATAATTTCCATGATAAACTGGGACTATACGTGTTTGGGGGAAAAATCCAATTGATTTGTAGATGTGTCTTAATTAACTCCGATTAACTCACCAACTCCCTAATATCTTCGCTTTAATGCAGGGATATAAGATTATGTGATAAATCTATCAAGTGGGAAAATGCAATAACTCATGTTAACAAAATTATCCCAAGATAGCACTCAGAGTAGTGTGGTGGATGAATTATGGGCCTAAAGCTTACTAATTGTGCTAACTTGATCAATTCAATTATAAAGATTTTAATAAGTTAATAAACGTTCAAGCCTGCAGAAACAAAGTAATAACTTGAAGCATAAGTAAAGCAAAGACACACAAAAAATGCACCATTTGAAACAGATGATGTATAATTGTAAAGAAAAGCTAAGTTGTCTTGAAAATAAACATAGAAACCTGTGTCAAGGTCGTTTATCTAAAGATTGGGATGGCAGGTCAGAAGATTACTAAGAATTTGGCTTAGATATCTCAAGGAATTCACCAAGGACAACTTTGATGGAAATAATTATGATGAATGAACAGAAAACTCTATTAATAACATGAATTTCAACTCAGTCTAAAAAAATTGCAACGTTTTCACTATTTTCATATAATTTATGTGGCTTAGATTACTACTGTCTTCAAACTAGTTCTAATTTTAGAAATAAGAGATTATACTAACCCCTAAATTTATGTAAAACTCACAACTCAATTATATTAGAAAATTTATAAATAGAAAGAAATCAAATAATTCATAAGAAAAATTCAATATGTGCACAGTCAAGAAACATTATAGCTGGCTAATTCAACAAACCACAAACATGATAAAATTAAAACCTTTCGCATGCCATGCTATTCCTAGAGAGACAACATAGTTACTAGGAGATTCAAAATTTGACTCTTGGTACACATCTCCAGTATAAGAAATGGGTTGGCATCTCAAAGAAACATATTGAGATGTCTCTAGACACTAGAAGACTTCAGGTAAAATCCTTGTGCATCTCTATGTCTCCTAGAAATATACCTTGAAAATTGGGAAACTGCCTAGAGAGGTTTGTCGGATACATTATTTAAATTACATTGGGTTTTCATAAAATGCAGATAAGAGCTAAAAGAATTGTAATGTCCCCAATTTAGCAAGTTCCAGTTTGGTCTTCGTTTGGCTCAGATTGGACTTTGTTTGGGCTCAGTTTCATATACTTACTATCTATAGTAAGTCTGAGGTTGATTGAGAAGGACCCTTTCTATTTTTGGAAAGTGCATTTGGTCATGTGGGGACATATTAAGTGTGACTCCTGTTTCAGATGACATATTTAAAGGATAAGTATTTTTGGAGTTATTATTATTTTAGTGGCCAAATTATTATTTAATCATTAATTCACATGGAATATAATCCTAAGTCTTAAAAGCAATGTTTTTAAGTGAAAGGTGTGTTGAAGAAGCCTTTTAAGTGAAAAGTGTCTTCATGAAGCTTTTAACTTTGGAGTTATTTATTATTAATTCAAAGTTATTAAATGAAGACTTCTAATTGAAAAGTGTATTGATGAAGGCCCTTTAGTGAAAAGTGTGTGAGAGAAGCTATTTGCTTTTGGTGTCTTGAAGAAGATATCTTTTAATATTATAAAAGCAATGCTTGTGCCAAAAAGAAAATGATTCTATTGTGCATTTGATAACTTGTTGTTTGGAAAAGTAATTGAAACAAGGGTTTCAAAATATCAGCTTGAGGAATTGTAAATTCTTTAGAGTCATGTGCACTTTGAATTGGTTGAGACTATACCAATGAATTGTGCTAGTGGGGGCTTAATACAGAGTCATCATTGTGCTTCGAATTATTCAGAGTTTTATCTCAGAGAGTGATTGCAAGTTAGAGCAATGATTTATTATATATCAGATTACAAGCATTTGTTGTTGAAGAATTCATTTGTTATTTTTATTTATCCTTTCAGAGGGTTTCGAGGCATGCATTACCTGTGAGTTCATTAATTGTAACTCCTAGGTTTTCTGGGTATTGTTGTTTTAGATAATAGGGGTTATTTAATGAACTGGGTTGTTATTATTTTGTGACAATTCTAAGTATTCAAGCAGGTATAAAAATCTGGAATTTTCAGCTGTGTATTTTCAATGCAATTTCATATTTGAGTTGGAAAATTATTATTGCAATATCTTTTATTTTGCTGCATTATATTGTCATATCAAACATTGCAAATATACCACATTCATTCATCAAAACAAACACAAACAAGAGAGAAAATTTGCATTTACAAGAATCCGCTTGGAAATGAATTCTTACAGTGGTATCAGAGCGGTTTCCTGACATCCTGTGGGGGTGGAATTTATTGGTTGTGTCTATGCAGCCACGAATTTGCACATTAGTAAACAAAATATGTTGTTAATCCAATATGTTAACATGTGTGTTAGTCTATAGCGTTAACGTGTGTTAGTAGCGTTAACGAGTGTTAGTAATTTGCAAACAAATACAATAGACTAACACACATGTTAACATATTGTGTTAACAACATATTTTGTTTACTAAGGTGCAAATTTGTGGCTGCATAGACACGGCCGAATTTATTGGGCTTACTTGTTTGACTTGAGTGATCAACACTCTTTGCACACCTGAGGGTGGAGATTCTTTACAGGGACATGTGGATGTGCCTGACTTGTTGGCAAATAGTGGTACTGAGTTTCAACATGCTGAGCCTACCAGAGTTAGTGACACGGATCAGGCTGGTAACATGTCTACTACCATTGAGGCAGCCTTGCATCAATTGGTAGCAGTATCAGCAATACAGGGTCTGATTTTCCGGATACCAGTCCTTTATGTGAGCCTGTTGATGATGTCGTGGATAGTATGAGAGTGGAGGATGTTGTAGATACCACTAGGGATTCTGACACCGTGGATGATGGTGTTATTTTTGAGGACTACGAGGAGTATTTGAGCTCTAACAGCTCGGATGTTTATGACAGCGGTCGCAGTGTGGAGTCAGTGCAGGAGAGCGATATTTTCCTGTATTGAGGATGTAAGCATGGAGCTATCCAGTGATGACACTCATGATGGGAGTGTTATAGATGAGTCAGGTGACATAGATTCATGCCACAATGTAGATGGTTTTCGCGATGACATTGAGTCATGTATGCAGCTAGAGATAGCAGAGGGGTCTCAGATAGACGATGTTGATACTAGCATCGCGGATACCTCTGATGTTGAGAGTGAGGATGATGAGTGCTACAACGTATTTGATTTTTTATATCATAAATTGGGTGTGGACTCAGCGTTGTCATCCGATGGTGGTGGGTTCCAAGATCCTTTTCTGCAGGGACTCACAGATGAGGATGGGGAAGCTTATGAGTGGCATGAATTTGTTTCAGCCAGAGCTTCCATTCCTTTAGATGAGGTTACTTCTTCGGTGACTCATGAGGATGACTCTTCCTGCAGCGAGTCATGCTTGATTTATCATACCCTGGGGGAGGACTCTGAGTTGTTAGTGAGTGAGGATGGGAGGACGAGATAGCTGAGGATTGTGATGACTCAGATTCAGCAACAGCTTCCTCAAGGGTAGATGAGGATGAGTCCAATCTCAGTACTCAGTTTGTAGATGTGTGCTCGGATGATAGTACACTAAGATACGGTGATCTTGAGGGGAGTTTGTTGGATACAACTTCCTTCCATAGTGTGGACAGTGCAATTGAGATTGTGCATAGGAGACCCGTTGTGCAAAGTCATCATGTGAATAGCTAGTTGAGACTTGGTGAGGGAGATATTACTTCTACTCTCGAGCATTTCGATGCCGCTCGTCAATTGTTGGCGGTTTATGGTTGGGGTGCTCCTATGAAAGATGAGCACGATGGTGGTTACCTTTCTTTGACAGAGATTCATTCCTTGCGAGAGGTTGTCGGGATTTTGAGATAGGATTATTTACAATTGGTGGCCGACCGAGATCACCTAGTTGAATGGGGGAGTACGGCATACAAAGCACTAATGGATAGAGAGAAGGTGAGTGAGCTTACTCAGGAGCTCACAGCGACTTCTGAGGCTTTAGAGGGCACTCAGTTGGCTCTCCAGGAGTCGCAAGGATGTTTAGCAGAGGTAACTGTGGAGTTGGAGCGGATTCAGTCCTTAGATCCAATTCAGTTGCCTATAGTAGTTGTTGGTGGTGAGTCAGCTTCCACAGTTAGCAGTGATAAGATGTGTTGGGGACACGGTTACATCTATCCTTGAGACAGATGCAGTAGATACAGTTGAGGTGTGTGCTTCAGTGGAGGATAGCAGAGAGAGATTTGGGCTATCAAGTTCTCCAATTGTTAGCACGATGACAGATGATACAGAGCAGGTTGTTGAGAGTTTTGAGGTAGCAGGAGTGGATTAGTTAGAGATTTGTGAGCCAGTTTTTGACACTACTCCCTTTGATTCACAGGATAGGGACAGGGTATCATTCGGTTTGGGGACTAGTTCTCATGATGATTTGTTTCCCCACTTTAAAATTTCACATCATTCTGAGAAATTTTACTTATAGTTTTTAATGGTTTAAATATGTAGTTGTGGACTTTTTAAGTCTTTCTGCATATTATTATTATTACTATAAGTTACATGTAAAGATTATACTTATTATGCAACTAAGTGGGATTTTTATTTATCATTGCATGTCATCAATATGCAAATCTTCATTAAAACTCCATTATCAATAACCAATTTTCCAAAATGCATCAAGGTGGACTTTTTGAAAGCGAAAACATATAAATTAGCATGTGTATGCGGGGTTTTTATATGCGTTTGCATATTAGAAATTCGTTTTTATAAAACTTTCAAGTGGAAGGCTTTATAGTGGCGAATTTTAACCCAAATGCATATTGTAAATGCAAAAATTATGTAATCGTTTGCAAAAGTCCATTAATCACATGGTGGCGATTTTTGTGACAATGGCATATTCATTATACATGCAAAACACGTTTTAAAGCCTGTTCTGAGTCATAAAAGCCTGTGGTTTCATATTGGTGGCAATTTTGATAAGCTTTGCATATGTAAACACATTTCTAAAACCTGTTATGACTAAAAGACTCTAAGGGCGGCCTTTTTGAACATATTTGCATATGTTTTGTGTTTTGAAATCATATGTAAATGCTCTCAAGAAACTCGTGTTTCTCCACTAAGAGCCGGGGTTTCATTAAACGATAAGACGACAATTTTCAAAGCATTTACATGCTTTGTAAATAGGGCTTCTAAAAACCCGTCATTAACTCTATGGTGGCGATTTTCTTTTCAAATACATATGCAGTTTGTGTTTAAAAACGCATTTCATTCCACTCATGCCTGCGTCTTAGAAGAGACCTCCATGGTGGCGATCTTTAGAGCTTTTACATGCTCTTCAAAAGCATATAGAGCCGCGTTTTTATCCATTGAAGAGGGACGGCATTTTTCATGACTGTTACATCTCTTTTGAACATGTAAAGAAGCCATACATGCCTGCGTTTTCTGAATGGAAAGCCAATCTAGAGCATCTATGGTGCGAAAATTATCATCTACAGCAAGTATTGACTCCATAGCTAGCTTCATTTTTTCCCTAGAAGCCCGTCTAGGGCATCAAGCTTAGTTTTCAACTTGTGTTTGGCATTCAACAACTTGTATTTCCACATTTGCAAATCCTTCAACATCTACAGGTTTGAATCTTTCAAAGTTGCTGCTATTTTTGTGCATATTATCTCTCAATGTTGCACATTTGTCATCCAATCAATCTAGACTCCAACTTGCATTGATTTCATGGAGATTGGGTCAAGTTTTATTGTCTATATAACGCCATTTTGTTCAATCTTTATCTAAATCCGAATTTCTCTTGGATTTGGTTCAGATTTTGCTCCAAGCCTTTGCAAGTTTTTATTTCTCTTGTTCTTGGTAGAAAGAGGTAAGTTTTATTGTTTTCATTTCATGGCTTTCATGTATAAACTTTTGTTTTTTTAAATCTAAATCTTCCATTTCACTTTCAGATTTACATGTTCTTATTGTTTTAATTTGTATCTTCTCTCTTTCGTCTTCATTTGTTTAAGATGCATATGCAAAGAATTCATTTATCTTGCATATGTAGTTGGGACTAAAAACCCTGTTCTTGATGTGAGATATTTCAAAAAAGAAAGGAAAAAGAGCCAAGTCATTCCCAATATGCAAAGCAAACCAAAATGCTCACCTCCATGCTTATATGTCAAAGAAGAATGACTTGTAATGAGACATAAACATCTCACTTATGAGTAAACAAATGGTGATTCCCAATATGCAATATAGACCAAAAATCTCACCTTCATGCTTTTTCATGGCTTTTTATGAGATGCAAGTGTTTCCAAAAATCCCACCTTGCATATTGAACATTTGCTCATGCATATATACGTCCATGTTTTCATTTTACCAAGCTCAAAACTTGTTGTCCGCATACACGTAGTGCCTTCAGAAAACCCCTTTTAGAGTTTTTCCCTCATTCAAATTAGAGCTGATTTTGCCCAAAATCCATTGTCTTTCGCTACTCAAAGGCCTTCCACTCATATCCTATTCGCATACTTTTCCAGATCTGCAAAGTTCTAACTTGAAAGACCATGTTATGGCCTTTTCTGTTAACTAAAGAATGACAACATAATCGAGCCATTCAAAGAAAGAGATGAGCGACGAAATAATGAGAGCATAGAAAGCTTTCAAGACTGATTTCAAGAAGGCGATTGGTTGATGTCATCAATACAAACAATCAAGGATGCAGATTCATATTCCGGTTTGAGATGCTTTCACCAACCAGAACACATCAATCATGCAACATCTAGTAGCAGCATGAAGACTGACAAAGGATGACGCAAATAAATGTCGTGTCTTGTCAGACACTTAGAATATTTCATTATGCATTTTGTAATTTGTATTTGACAGATTACATGTAATGTAAAAACAAGATGTAATTGCATGTGATAGTATCACATGCAAAGTTGTTCCATGTAATCATGTTGCAAGTGCTTTAAACCTTGTAGCATTGAGTAAATCAAAGTTAGTTAGTTAAGGACAAGTTTTGAATAAGTCAAGGTGGTTAAGGGTTTCCTATTTCCTCTCCACCTTTCTCTCTCCACTTTTCCTATATAAAGGAGTGAGACCTATTGTATTTTCTATCTTTTGGCAATGCAAGAAAATTCAGCCAGTTTCTATATACACTCTAAGACTTTGTGCTTGGATGTAAATCAGATTGCTTTCAATAAAAGGGGCAACTTGCTTTCAAACTTTGTGTTGATTCAAGGTGTTATGTGACGACATTTCTAGATATTGATTGTGAGTTTTGGAGTTTTTCTCAAGAGGGATTTGAATTCAATTGTCAGACGTTGAGCTGTCTATTGCATTCAGAGCCAATTTGAACTTTTGAAGACTTTGTGCTGCAAGAGGACAAATTGTTATAGATAGAAGTGGCCGCAATAACTGAAAGCTGAAGACTTTGGTCTTCAGTGATAAGTGTTTTTTTTAAGGAAGAGAATATTTAGTGGAAGACTTTGTGCTTTCCTGGCTATTCTATTTTCATAATCATCTTTCGAAGTAAGTACAGGAGATTTTGTGTTCCTGGATTTGTTTCAATTTATTATAAATAAATTGTTGTCTTAAGTGTTGTTCTTACGTCAACCCTTAAGCCACCGGTATTACCGTAGCAATAGGAATTGTTTGTATTTCAGTTCAATTTCCGTTGAAGTCACCTACGGTAAGAAGGGAATCTCCCCTATTGCTGAGAAGAGAAAGAAATTTCAAACACTGTTGTCTAAAGTTATAATTTTGCCAAGTTATAGTCTTATTTACTTACAAAATTTTAGCCAACAAACCCTACGCAATTTTCTTATAGATTGGTAGGTGTTTTATAGATAGAAGTGGCGGGAATAACTGAAAGCTGAAAACTTTGGGCTTCAGTGATAAGTGTTTTTGTTAAGGAGGAGGATATTTAGTGGAAGCCTTTGTGCTTTCCTGGCTATTCTATTTTCATAATCATCTTTCGAAGTAAGTACAGGAGACTTTCTGTTCCTGTATTTGTTTCAATTTATTATAAATAAACTGTTGTCTTAAGTGTTGTTCTTATGTCAACCCTTAACACACCGATATTAATGTAGCAATAGGAATTGTTTGTATTTCAGTTCAGTTTCCGTTGAAGCCACCTCTGGTAAGAAGGGAACCTCCCCTATTGCTGAGAGGAGAAAGAAATTTCACACTGTTGTTTAAAGTAATAATTTTTCCAAGTTATACTCTTAGTTACTTACACAATTTTAGCCAACAAACCCTACGCAATTTTCTTATAGATTGGTAGGTGTTTCCTCTAAGGTTACAACGCTCTTAAAAGATGTCTATATAAGGTGACAAGTCATCCCTTGATATGCTTAGACTTTCCATCTTCGGAGCGTTGTTTTCTGAATATTCTTGTAAAGCTTATCACCTTATTATTTGTTGGAAATGATTTTTTCATCTCTGTTGACAAAGACTTGACTTTTGTAACCTTCAGGTCTTTTCTTTGTTTTTCCTAGTTTTGCGTTTAGTTTTTAATCTTGTTTTTGCCTTAGGTTTATAGCCCTTGAAATTCCGCTCGTTTTAAGCTATCTTAGGCATCAATCGAAGTTGTTTAGCTAAGGTTATTAAAGTTTTAAGTGTACTATAGGTGGGGTTTTTCTGCCTAATTGCACGTCTTGGTTAAAATTCCTTAAAAGTGGACTTTTTATTTCTAATTTCACAAAGTAATGGTATTTAAAATTTCACATCATTTTGAGAAATTTTACTTATAGTTTTAATGGTTTAAATATGTAGTGGTGGACTTTTAAAGTACTTTTGCATATTATTATTAAAATCATAGGGTTACTTGTAAAATGAGTAATTTAGTGGGGTTTTGTTTGATCTTGCATATAATCACAATGCAAATTATGTTTAAAAGTCCACTATCAAAGCAATTTAAGGCCAAAGCATAGGGGTGGCCTTTTTAAAGACAGTTGCATATGAAACATTTTCTTGAATATGGATAACTTTAATTAAAAACTCCATTGTCATTCATGGTGTATTTTTTTAAAAGGATTACATGTTATTTAAAAACATGTTTTTGTCTTGTAAAAGTCCCAAAGTGGCAAAATCCAAACCAAATGCAGAAGTGGCAAATTTTTGAGGAAAGGCATATGTTTTCCCTTCGAAAAAGCCCATTATTAATCAAATGGTGGCGATTTTGGTGACTATTGCATATACATTACAATATGTAATGCTATTCTTAAAACCCGTTATGACTGATTGAGGGCGTCGTTTTTTGGACTTTTACATATATTTTAAAGCAATACAAACGCACTTTGTTTCTCTAAACCCATCAGCACTTAAGGGCGGCGATTTTTAGGTCATTTACATGTTTCTTTAACATGTAAATAAGAAAACACAAAGTGTGTTTTCTTTTAAGGAATGAGGGCGTCGTATTTATGAGCAAATACATACTTGCGAAATGTGCAAAGAACCTCAAGAAACCCGTGTTTTACTCCATAGTTGACTGCGTCTTTCTTCTTAAGAGAAAGGACGACGTTGTTGAAGGGAAATACATGTTGTTTTGACATGTAATGAAGCCATAGCAAGCTGCGTTTTGGAGTAAAAAGTTCGTCTAGGGCATCTCAAGTGCAGAGATCATAACTTTCAGCAAGTTTTTACTCCATGGTCAGCTGTGTTTTTCCTCTAGAAGCCTGTCCTTAGCATCTATCATCATTTTCAGCTTGTATTTGCACATTTGCAAATCTCCAACATCTACAAGTTTGAATTTTTCAAATTGGTTGCTATTTTAGTGCATTTTTGTTCTCTATTTTGCCTATTTGTCAAGAACATCATCTTGACTCGTGAAGTTGAGGATTTAGCAAGAAGGATTCATCAAACTCTTTGGCTATATAACTTCTAAATTTGGGATTATTTCTAATTTCGAAAATACTTGGATTTATTTTCAGAATTGCTTCAAAATTGGAAGACTTATCATTCTTTGCATTTCTCAAAGGTAAGAAGTTCTTGCATTATCTTGTTGTTTTTCTTGTATATGTGAATTCCTTCATTTCTCTTTTAGATTTGCATGTATCATTTTGTTTTAGTTTTTATTTCCATCTTCTTCCTCTCACATTTCTCTAAGTTACATATGCAAAGATGTCATTTATCTTGCATATGCAGTCAGGATTAAAAAAACCGTTCTTAATGGTAAAATTTTCCAAAAAACCTAAGTCTTTCCCCATATGCAAAACAGATTAAAAAAACCCACCCTCATGCTTCTTATGATGATGTACTCACACTTTCGGATTTTTAAGGTAACAGTTGCAGTTGCATGCAATCTTGTCATGTCAGAAGGATCCATATCTCCAAAAGGGAAAAGCAAAAAGAAACTGAAATATCAATATGATAGATACCAAAACTCTATCTCCCCATCTCAGGTAACTTCATATGTGGATGAGATTCGAGATATTGAGATTGGGCATCTAAACATGGATGAGTTCCTAAGGAGAGTTGATACATCAGCAAAGGAAGACATGATCAGCATAAGGGAAAGTTACATTCACTATGTTTCCACTTTTCCTATAGCAGCCCTGGAACCTGAATTTGTGATGGCTTGTGCTAGGAACTTTGATCATACATCCAGAACCGTCAAAGATCAAGATGGCAAAGTGATAATCAGTTTGGATCCGAATACTGTTGACCGGGTTTTCAAGGTTCCTCCAACTCCTGTTTAAATGAACTTGATAATAGAAAAAGCACTTAAGAGTTGGGAGAATGGAAAATCAGCATGTATAAAGTACATCAATGACAATTGGTTGATTACTAAGAGACCCAATTTGGTGAGATGGCCAAAAGGCATGCATCGTTCGGAGTTCAAGGAGGAGATTCATGATCTCATTACCTTGTTAAGAAGAATCAGGGGTCTTAAGGAATCTAATCTTTTTGAGCCTTGGATGTACAAATACCTCTCTAATAATGAAGTCAAGACAAAGGATCTTTTGGGGAGAACTCATAAGTGATATGCTTTGTGAGCAGTTAGTACAAGTCACAAGCACTTGTACTTTCTACATGAATTCCTATTTGGTATACATTGCTTCTGCCTTAGGATCTTTTTTGGGACTTTCCACTAAAGGAGATCGGTCACTAGTGCCTATATGGGAGTATTTTGATCAGCTAGCTTTGAGACCAAGCCGGATTCATTATCGGAGGGTTCAAGATGACTTCTTCGGTCATTACATGTGCCTGTTTGATAGAGAGCTCCCAAAGAAAAGAGTTTTAGATGAAGCCTGGAGTAAAGTAAATGAGTATGGTTGCTTATTCTTGCACTTTCCTAACTTCACTTACCTAAGAGTTGGGTACTTCAGAGAAGAGTCATATACTTTGCCACAATAGCCTACGGATAAGATCATCTTGATGGAGTTAGCACGGAAACTCATGGCTGTCCAAGCCTATCAATCTACAGTACACAGGCCTGGAGTCGACATTTCTTCATGCAATTCGTTAACGATTGGGGGCTATTCACTGGATACTGTACATAAAGCTAGATGCATGGAGTATGAGCTCCAGGTGATTAATCTGAAGAAGTTGATGGCTAGGAGCTCTTTTGATTGGAGGGGTATGAATGATAAAATAAGGAGATAGTTTGTGCATGTTCATCATCTCAAAGATATTCGGATTGATCTCCGCACCGAGGTAGATATTATAAGGATGGATTATTGTCGGCTTAATGTTAAGCAGATAATGGATTTCAATCTTGCTAAGATTCCTGATGGTGTAGATGATGATAATGATATTCTAGATCCAGATTATCGGAAACATCATATTGATAGCTTGCCCATTTTACCTCCTTGCTGGTAAAAAAAGAAAGTTTATCTATCTGGGATAGATTCCAGAGCATCTTGGCCAATACCAATATTTGGTTAAAAAGGAGAGGTCTCAAAAGCATTAAGATTAAACCAGGTAAAGATTTTGATCCTGCTGGTCTAATTGGATTAAAATTTGAAATCAGAGGAAAAGGGAATGGCGATTCTTCTGCATCCTAGATCAAAAGCATCGGAAAGTTAGCTATCAAAGGGGGAAAGCTTATGATTAAGACTTCTACACTAGTTGCAGCAACATGCAAAGCAAGAGAACCAGAGATGATTTCACTTTCTGATAGCGACGATGAATTGCAAGATCCAATTACCCTTGAGATATCTCAATCTCAGAAAGCAGAAGAAATACAAGCAGCACATGAATCAGCACCTGAGTCAAAAGAAGCTCCTATGTCGCCACTTGACACGGATGTTGATTTTTATACTATGCATGTTCCGCCAACAAATCTTTCTCCAATAATACCCACCATGCCTATTTCTTCTGCTGCCCCAGCACTTAATATGAAGGATGATTTAGAGCATGTCTTTGATGGATATCCTGCAAATCCACCCAAGTCAAATGCACTCATGACAGAGACCAATGCAACATCTGTGCAATTTGAGTTATTCATGGTTGAGGTTGCACAAGGGAGCTCAATTTCAGCAACAATACAGACTGAAGCACCTGTCACAGTCACAAGTACTTCACAGGCAGAGCCAATAACTACCATGGTTACGACTGTGGATTCTCCTTCTTCTTTCGTCTTACCTCCATGGTTGGGTATTGTTACTCAAAAGAGGAAGAAATTGGAGGTTTCTCCTAAGGAATTTGACTTCACACAGCAGAGTAAAACTAGCACCTTAAACAATAAAAAAGCAAAAGTAGTCTCCAAAGTCATGGTCGATGTACAAAAGATCAAGTATGCTAAAGTAGTTGAGCCTCTTTTTGATAAACCAGTTGAAGAACTCCAAACAACGGATTACAATATTACCAAGAGTGAACTTGGTAAACAGACACTTTTAGGATGTGAAGTGGATGTCCAGGATGCAGTGGAGCAGCTTGCCAAGAGGACAGATAGGCTTTGGGAAAAGAAGAATCAGCTCAAAGAAGAGAATGCATGTCTCCGTGAAGCTCTTGAACAGAAGAATTCTTCTTCACAGCAGGTCAATTCATTTCCAAAAGAGACAAACAAGAACATAGAACAACTTGAAAGGAGGGTGAAAGTTATAAATGATTGGGGAAGCCAATTGGAATCACAAGGTGTTTTGGTCATCAGAGATGTATTTCGAGTACTCAAAAATGCTAGGAGAATAGTCACCCAATTGCATGAGCTGTCTATATCTTTTAATCAGCAGTTGAAAACCCTAAGTGAAGATTTGAGTGTGGAAGAAAATGGCAGAGGTTGATCTTGATGCTTTGTGGGCATACAAAGTTATCTCTTCTAAGGAGATGTACTTTAATTGTTTAGATGTAATGACAAACAAGGAGCAAGTTTTGAAAGCCTTAATGACAGAGGTCCAAGAGGCCATACAATTACGAGAAAAACAAGAACATATCATTGTCAAAGCTTTTGAGGAATTGGCATGTAAGTTGGTAGCTGAGGATGCTGAACTAATAGCAAAGGATCAGGTTATGATAGAGTTTACACAAATTATTCATCAAGAGCTTGGGGTGGACAATTTTGGTTTAAGTTCAATGGACAAATTGACAAGTTACAAAGCGGTCTTGAATCACTTGTAGAACAACTTTGGTGGGTATAACAATGAGATATCCAAAGGAGCAAGCGTGGCACGCAAGACTGCAGCCATTGCTCAACATACAGGAGCACTAGATCCAAATATAGTTCATGAGTCTCTTTGTCAATTTGAGACTTGTATTAATTTCACCTGAAGTGTTTTGGAACACTTATTTTTGTAGTTTTGATAGAATAGGTGTAGAATCTTTGACAAATTACACATAGAATGTAACCAAGATATAATTGCATGCGATAGTATCACATGCAAAGTTGTTCCATGTAATCATGTTACAAGTACATTAACCTTGTAGCATTGAATAAGTCAAAGTTAGTTAGTTAAAGATAAGTATTGAATAAGTCAAGGTGGTTAAGGGTTTCCCCTTTCCTCTCCACCTTTCTCTCATTTTTTCTTATATAAAGGACTGAGACCTATTGTAATTTTCTATCTTTTGTTGTGTGCAAGAAAGTTATACTTGAATCTCTTATATTTTGGAAAATTTGAGTTTCATTGTGCAAAGTTGAGGAATTGAATAGAAGGAACAAGAATTCAAAAACTTTTGTTGTCAATCTGGAAATTAATGAATGTATTCTTAAGTTGCTTTTGTTAATCCTTACTCTATTCAATTGATAGTTATCTTGTGTGGATCATTTGAGCACTTTAATTCAAGTTCTTGGAGACTTTGTGCTTCAAGAATAAGGATTAATATAGATAGAAGTGGCTGCAATAACTTAAAGCTGAAGACTTTGGGCTTCAGTGATAAGTGTTCTTATTAAGGTAGAGGGTATCCAGTGAAAGACTTTGAGCTTTCTTGGCTATTCTAGTTTTAGGAATCATCTTTCGAAGTAAGTATAGGAGACTTTGTTTTCCTGTATTTGTTTCAATTTATTATAAGTAAATTGTTGTCTTAAGTGTTGTTCTTACGTCAACCCTTAAGCCACCAATATTACCGTAGCAATAGAATTGTTTGTATTTCAGTTCAATTTCCTTTGAAGCCACCTGCGGTAAGAAGGGAGCCTCCCTTATTGCTGAGAGTTGAAAGAAATTTCATATACTGTTGTCTAAAGTTCTAATTTTGCTAAGTTGTAGTATTAGTTGCAAAAAATTTAGCCAACATTATAAAATCTAAAAAATGTGATGTCTGAAATCTGTTATATAACTGAAATCTAATCAGTCACACAACAAACAACGAAACGATGAGGTTACTACTATGATCAACCACCTATAAATGGACTTGACTAAACACCACAAGAGCTATTAGAACGACATGTTGTCAAATAGTTCTTCAGTTAGACTCAATTTTTGAACCACCCCAAAGGCTTGAATGCAGATATTGCAAGTTCACTTATCAAAACCTACATATATACAAAGTGATTGATAAGCTACATTGCATTCCATCTATTCAAAAACAGAGAAAACTATCATAACAAAACAGATCAATCAAAGAAGAAAAAAGACCAGAGAAATGTTAAGCTGAATGAATAAAAGAGTGATGGGCAAGCAAAGCAATCACAGATATTGAGCCAATGATCTATAAGTTATAACTTGTATATATTACTTTTGTGATCTGAATCAATAAACCATATATAGGTCCAACAAAAGAAATGCATTTTCTGATGGAGTAGATTTTATACTAGGGTTTGAAAATAGACACCTGCCTAAACACCCATACTCACGCCATCTCTGCGTAAACAATAAAATTATCTCGCCTATTTTTCTATAAGTCAGTCAGGCTCCGTGAATGTGATGCAGTAAAGGATGGAGAAACCTCAAGAAGATCAATCCAATCCTTGCATCCAATACAACACAGCGAAAAACAACAAGAACAAGCCAAGATGGTTAGAAATGAGAGATCAGCCCTCTATTAATCTCAGAAAATCATTTACAATAGATCTGCAACATGCAGTCTCAGATACCAAGCATACATGCCTGATTATGATCAGAAAACCTCTTACAAACCCTAGCCAACTAACGCCAAATAATCTTATGAAAATCACCCGCTCCTTAGGAACAAGTCCATAAGCTTATAAATGTGATGTCCCTGATTTAGCAGAGGTTTGGGGACATGTATATTAGCCCATCATTGCGACTCCCGTGGGCTAATGTCTGGGTTTGGGGGTCTCTTGGTTAGAACTTACTATTTATAGTAAGTCTTCTTCTGCGAGTTTCCATTTCTGGTAAGGTGTTTGTGCAGATGGTTTGGCAGTGCAGTGATCGGAGTTGGCTTGGAAATGGATAGAATTGATTAATTAAGTCTATCTTAATTAATTATATTGTGAACTTATTATAAGTCAAATCATTAATATATAATGATATCTTAATTGACTTATGTTGGACATGTCATTAAAGGTTGATATGTTTATTATTTTATACGGTCCAAAGTTTGAATGAAATAATTTTTAAGTTATGAGTGGTGTGTTGAAGAAGATTGAGGATTTCGAGTCTTCTCTTGAACTTGAGCCCAATTACTTAAGGCTTTGAATTTCCTTTTGGAATTACCTATTGATCATTTTTGGATTATTATTTGGAGAGTGCGAATTGTTCCAGAATTGAAGGGAGGGTTTGGAATTGCAGAAGAATTGTGAATTCTTCATGGTGAATGCACTTAGAGATAGAGACCACGTGCCAGCAATTTGTGTCGAATGTAACAGGGCCATTTTCAGGTGTTTAAACATTGTTAAAAAATGTAGCATGTCTGAGATAAGCCGCGGGTTAAGTTAAAATTCAAGCATTGATCATCGTTTGGGATTCAGCGTAAAAGTTCAAGCCATAGCTAGCCGTAGCCGTAGCCAGTAATGGTGTGTGGGAAATAAGAAAAGACGGCTGTTGGAGGAAAAGCATTTACTCGCGTCAAGCATGACATACAGATTCATTGACGTTAATAAAGTGTAAGAATTTTGAGTTCATAGTTAGAATCTAACAGGTTTCGAATGGTATTGGAACAAGAATAATGTGAGATAATTTCAGATAAATGAATTGCATTTGCTAGTTATTTGTTGTATGGTTTCATTTCCTCTATTTGCAAAAACTTGAAAAAAACAATATATATTCAAAAATACAAAAGGAGAAAATTACTTTCCAGGGCTTAGATTGGTAATTTTGTTGATCTTCAAAGTAAGAGACAGCCAGGTTCTTTACAATGGTATCAGAGTATTTTTCTTGGCAGCCTGCAGGGGAATTGGGCTTAATTAATGGAAGGTGACCGGTATAAACCAGGCTTTCATTACACACGCAGAGGTAGGAATTCTCCGCCGCCTAGTGATCAAGAACAGGGGAATATGGGAGACAAAATTTCAGGTAATACAAGTAGTGGTGAGGACAGAGAATCTACGACAGTGTTCATGAATATTGTACGAAGTCAGCAAGAGTTGGCGGTTGGCCAACAATAGATGGCGACTGTCTTGCAGAATCTATCAGATACTTTGCAGCGTATTTCCTTGCCTCGAGATCAGGGCAGGGATAGAGCTATTAGGATTATCTCAGCTAGTTCTCACATGTCCAGAGTTGATTTGACAGGTACACAGGATAGGCCTCTACGTCCTAACTTCTTGAGACCTGAGATCGATGTTGTTAGTTATAATGATGAGGCTTCATTTACTGATGATATATTGGCTTTACATACTAAGTGGGATGCTTTACCTCACGAAGTAAAGCAACATCTTAATTTTGACAGGTTCATGACTCAGAAGAGAAAACGTTCTAAAGGTAGAATAGATGGGAGACAGAGACATGTGAATCATGAATTGAGACAAGCAACCAGCAAATTAACTTTCACACATTTTGGTGGGAGTGGCAAGATGACAGTCAGAGCTTGGATTCACAAGTTGGACACCTACTTGTCCTTGTGTCCTATGTCTAAAGAGGACGCCATTAGATTTTTTGTTTTGCATTTAGATGATATAGCCCATGACTGGCGGTGCCATGGGTTGGTCTCCTTACACCACGATCAGATTGTGACCTATTAGGAGTTTGTGGAATGGTTAGTAGAAAGATTTGACAGGAAGGACCCAGAGTCCAATTTCAGGGAGCTAGCACAGCTCAAACAGATAAGCAACTTGGAGGCTTTTATTAGTGAGTTTCAGAGAGTATCAGTTATGGTTTATGATGTTTCAGAGAGTATCAATTATGGTTTATGATATTTCAGAAAGGGGCTTGTTATGGTGTTTATTGAGGGGGTAGTTGAACCTCTTAGGGGTTGGGTTAAGTCATTTGACCCTACATCTTTACAGTTGGCCATGAAAAAGGCTAGGGACTTGGAGTTTTCAGGTCCACGAAATAAATTTCCTCCAAGACCATCTAATTCTCCCTATGATAATAAGGCTGCTCCAAAAAGAAGTGAAGGACGAGATTTTAAGAAACCAGTGACAGGGCCCTTAGATCAAGAAACACTTAGTGATTTGAGGAGAAGAAGATTGTGTTTTTATTGCAGGGGTCCCTATGATGAAAAACATGAATGTCCATTGAAGCCTAAGGGTAGAAATAGGCTTATGGAGTGGTATTATGAAGATGAGCATAATTCTGATTTTGAGGGGCAGCAAGCTGATCATGAAGAAGCAGTTAACACTGAGAAGGTGGATGAGGATTCCCACCTCAAGGTTGTATACCTCTCTAGTATGCACAAAGAGGGATCTTTCATGATGAGGGGCCTCTTAGAAGGGCAACGTGTCATTGCCTTGTTGGATACAGGTGCCACCCATAACTCCATAGATTCATGTTTGGTCTCTAAGAGAGGCATACATACAGAGGAGTTTGAAGGCATAAGAGTTAAGGTGGCTGATGGTTACACTTTGAAGTGTGACAGAATGATTACGGATCTTCCCATGAAATTAAACAATTATGAGTTCAAAGCTGATTTTTATGTAGTTGACATGGGAGGTACTGATTTAGTTTTAAGTATGAGCTGGTTGCACTCTATTGAGGCTTTCTATCTCAGCCTTAAGGATATGGAGATGAAGTTTGAAGTAAATGGTAAGAAACATATACTCAAGGAAATCAAGAAAGAATCTAAAGACTGTCACTTAGACGTATACGTCTCATTAGCCATGATGCAATTGAGTGGGCAGCAGAGTGCAGGATATTACCCACACTTGATGAGTCAGGGAAATCAGCTTATCACCCTGACATACATGAGCCTAGCACTAAACACTCTAAAGTGCTTAGTGATTTACCACATGGCAGGCCAACTGACAGAAGTATTGAGAACATTATTGAGCTAGAGGAGGGCACCAAGCCCATTATGATTACTCCTTACCGGCACCCCAAGCGCCTGAAAGATGAGATAGAGTAAATAATTCAGGAGCTGATTTCTATGGGGCATATTAGGCCAAGTAAGTCTCCCTTTGCTTCATCAGTTGTTTTGGTGAAGAAGAAGGATGGTACCCTCAGGATGTGCATTGACTACATGACGCTGAATCGGAGGACAATTAAGAACATGTATCCTATTCCGCACATCGATGAGTTGATAGACGAATTGCATGGTGCATGCTTCTTTTCTAAGATTGATTTGAGATCAGGTTACCATCAGATCCGAATGCAGGACATAGAGAAAACAACTTTTAGATGTCACTATGGACATTTTGAGTTCTTAGTCATGCCTTCAGGTTGACTAATGCTCTGGCCACCTTTCAGTCTACCATGAACATGGTCTTCCACAGTCAGTTGAGGAGATTTGTTCTGCTTTTCTTTGATGATTTATTGGTTTATAGCAAGACATGTGATGACCATCTTGCTCATTTGGATATTGTACTAGACATTCTGGATAGGGCTTCCTTGTATGCAAAGGAGTCCAAATGTGCTTTGGGAGTGATTGAGTTGCTGTACCTTGGTCATATCATCAGTGCAGAGGGTCTGCGCATGTACCCTGATAAGGTTCGTGCTATTTTGGATTGGCCTACCCCTGGGAGCTTGACACAGCTCAGAGGTTTCATTGGTCTGTGTGCTTTCTATTGTAGATTTGTTGCGGGTTTCTCACAACATGCAGCACCTTTGACTGATTTGACCCGTAAGGGGGCTTTTGAGTGGACCTCTCAGGCACAGGAGTGTTTTGAGAAGTTCAAGTTGATTATGACATCATGCCCAGTTTTAGCGATATCATATTTCTCTAGACCGTTTGATTTGCATTGTGATGCTTCTGGTGAGGGCATTGGTGCAATACTTTCCCAGGATCACCATCCCATTGTTTTTTTAGAGCAGAAAGCTCAGGGGTCCTGAGAGAGCCTTTAGTGTATATGACAAGGAAATGTTAGCCATTATGCATGCTTTGGCTAAATTCAGGCAATATTTGGTTGGTAGTAAATTTTGCATTAAAACTGATCGTAACAGCTTGGAGTATTTTCTTGGGCAGCGTGATCTCAATGAGAGACAGCAGAAGTGGGTCAATAAACTACAGTCATATGATTTTAATATTTCATATATCAAGGGTACTTAAAATGTGGTTGTTGATGCATTTTCACGGAGGCCTCATTTGTGTGCTATGACAGGGATATATGAGCATTGGAGGCATTTGATTATTGTAGAGTATGCTAGAGATCAGTGGGCAGCTGGTTTTATTGATGGAACCATACACGACAGCAGGTATACTCTTGTAAATGAGTTGAGTGTCAGGTTTGTAGTGTTGAGAGCTTTCCATGATTCTCCCTTAGCAGGGCATCTCGGGGTTTTTAAAACCTATAGGCAGGTGCGAGAGAGGTTTACTTAGAAAGCCCTGAAGTATGATGTGCAACAATATGTTAGAGAGTGTTTTGTTTGCTAGCAGAACAAGCAGGAGCACAGTTATCCAGCAGGGTTACTGCAGCCATTACCCATTCCTAAGCGGAAGTAGGAATGTATTTCCATGGACTTCATTGTGGGCTTGCCTAAAGCTCAAGGTAGGGATTGCATTTTTGTGCTAGTGGATCACTTTTTTCCGATCACTACTACTTTTTCAGCCACTGAGGTTGCAGCCTTATTCTTCCGAGAGGTGTTCAGATTGCATGGTTTACCTCGGAATATAGTGAGTGACCGAGATAACCAATTTATGAGTCACTTCTGGTAGGAGATTTTCAGGTTGTGTGGGATAGAGTTGACTCCCAGTACTAGTTACCACCCTTAGATTGATGGTCAGACAGAGATTGTTAATAAATGGGTAGAGGGCTATCTTTGGAATTGATACATAATATATGTGATTCATTAAGACAAGAATATGTGATTCATTAAGACTGGCAGCAGTTTGATTTAAACAAACAAAGCGATGAATTAGTAATATGAAGAGCTACGAATTATTTATTTTGCTCACGTTAAAATTAGGACAGTGTTGAACAATGGTCAGACGCTAACATCAATGATAAATGATAATCATCAGCGTTCGTAAGAGATGACTTGTCGATAGTCATAAAGAGGAACGAAGTTAAAGAGGGGAATAATCTTAAGAAACAGTGATATTGATTAGGGATTAAGACTACAGCAGTTAAGAGTTGTTATTAACTAATGCGATTAGGAAAGATGGCGAATATGAAAGGACGTGAAATATGTCTTTGATCAGGTACCTTAATCGCTCCACTGCAATATATAAAAGACGCTTCCAAAGAAGGGGAATCATAGTTTTATAAAACAGATTCAGTACTGAATTACAAAATAGAGAGAGATAGAAAAAAAAAGAACTCGCAGCATTTATTTCACATTGTAGAAGTATTGTTCACCAATTAAACAACAACCAACAATCATCAAATCAGAGAGTATTAAAACAATTAATCTTGAGCACCTAAAAAAGAATCGAATTCATTTTCAAGATATACAAGATCATTTAGGCATTCATCCACAAAGGATATATAATTTCATATATATATGTTTGATATTCATTAGAAGAGTGGAATATAGGAGGATGATATCAGATACAAATTATTAAATATATATATGGAATACGAAGCAATCTGAAACAGCAGTTGCATACACACATAACTATCTTTCATCCACCATCATATATACACAACCTATTCCATGATATTTGCATAGCCCTTCGCTCAAAGATTGGTGAATGTATCAGACTTCTTTTGTGGAACAAAATCCATAATAAACTCAATCATTTTCATTTGGAGATCTTATTGATAGAATTTCTCATTTATTTACTATGGTATTGATGTAACCAAATATATATTTATCCATTGGATCAAATCAATGCAAATCTTGAGATATTATTGATTCGTTGAAATCAAAGTATAAATGCATAGTCCCATAATCTTAAGAATTCACCTAAAGAAACATTGCAAGTGACAGTAGAGTGGTTGCAATTGGATAGTCATATACATAGTCCCAACAGGGGACATTACAGTGGTATCAAAGTATAATTTTGTCATCATGTGAATAGTAATTTATGCACACCTATCAAAGAAGAGCGAAGAAGACCACTATGAATGAAATGGCCAATGAATTGAGAACCTTTATGGAACAAACGAATCAGACCCTCATGAGCAAAATGAAAGATTAGAAAAGTCCAATCAAGCACTCCTCCAAGCCCTGCAAAGTATGGGAAATTCAATCAACGACCTTAAGAACAAGTCTACCAATGGGAGGGATATAAGTTCTGACCATTCAGAAAATAATGCGTCATCAACCCCTAGAGTTCCTAAACCCCCGTTCTTACCTAGGGAAGAAATACCAATGGAAGAAGAAGGAATAGATCATCCTACAAAGTGTTGTAGATAACGCTAGAGCCTATGCAAGTCTTGAACTAGAGATAAGGGAGCTCATAAAATTTGCAGAACTTTGCGAAGGTTAAAAACATGACGCACCTAAGAGAACAAAAAAATATACAAATAAGGATCTCAAACATAAGGTAAACAAGATGGTACTTCCAAATTTTGATGGGTCAAGAAAAATTACGGCTCAAGCTTTGCTGCAAAACAAAAACACCTACTTCACCCTCAGTCCAACGACCGAGGAGGATGCACTCCAATTCGCCATACTCCATTTAGAAGGGATAGCACGTGAATGGTTGCACAATGGGGTTCTCTCCTTAGGCCATCAAAATATAATCTCTTACCAAGAATTCTCTCACAAACTCATCAACAGGTTTGATTAACAAGATTCAGAATGGTATTTTAAGGAACTTACACAACTTAAGCAGCATGGAACAGTGGATGAATTTGCCAATGAATTTCAAAAACTTTTTGTCATGGTCCCTGATCTATCCCAAAGAAGACTCACATATTTGTTTATTGAAGGACTTAAGGACTCCATCCAAAGTATAGTAAATCCTCTAGAACCACAAACGCTGGAGGAAGCAATACAAAAAGCAAGGAAGGTTGAAACCAATGCTTCACAGGAAAAACCCAAGAATCACTCAACTAAGACTCAATATAAACATGAAGGACCAAGAAAAGACAATAAAGAAAAGGAATTTTATTTTTGCAAAGGACGATGGAGTCGGGGGCACCAATGCCAAGGCATGGAAGCCCTCAAACAAAAAGATGACGTCTTGAAGAAAGGTGTATGTTTTAGATGCAGAGGACCTTGCGAAAAAAGGGTCAAGCCCATAGAATGGAAGCAACACTCGAAACAAAAATAGAAGGAACTCCACATAAGAAAGCAAAATATGACCAAGGGAATCTCAACAACATCCAATCATAGAATGAAGGAATAGGAAGCCACTGGAGCTTCGAGGAGGTTCAACCAAAACCATGACACCAATCTACAAGTTTAATTTAATTGATAATATAGCAATAGTAAATAATATATTTATCTACTCAATAAATTTTGATTATTATTAATAGACATTTAAGATATAATTTAAATGAGAGGAAAGGGTTGCAATTAAGGGAGAATCGTGAAGGTCACCCTATTGCAGTAGCACTAAGGGAAAACCGTTATAAGGGCACCTTGTCGCGCTGTAATTCGGGGAGAACCGCTAAGGGCACCCTATTGCTAGTACCTTCCCAAGGCTACAATTAAGGGAGAATCGCTAGGGCACCGTATTGCAGCAGTAGTTAAGGGGAAAAGGCTATGAGGGCACCCTATTGCTCTACGATTAAGGGAGAAATGCTAGGGCACCCTATTGCAGAAGTAGCCAAGGCTGCAATTAAGGGAGAATCGTGAAAGGCACCCCATTGCAATGGCAGGTAAGGGAGAACCACTAGAAGGGCACCCTACTACACTATGATTGAGGGAGAATTGCTAGGGAAACCCTATTGTAGAAGTGGTTGAGGGAGAACTGTCGAGGGCACCCTATTGTAGTGATAGTTAAGGGAGAACCGTTATCAGGGCACCCTTCTACACTGTGATTAAGGGAGAACTGCTAGGGCACCCTACTACAAGGCAGAGATCACATCTTTGAAGGCTTGGGAGAGATAGATCTATCTTCTGGGAAGGATGGATATGCCAAATATTGGATATCCATAAGGCCTTAAGGAGAGAGCATAGTTGCATGGGGACGGGGGTACTTGGGTACTTTGGGTACGGGTACGGGTATGGGTACGGCTATTTTTCAAAACAGGGGACGGGGGTACGTCAATTTTTTTTTATAATATAATTTTTATGTTTTATTAAAAATCTGAAAATATGAGTCATGACATTTGAGTTTTCAAAACAAGAATAGTGATAAAGTTTGCAGATGTGTAATGTATCGTTTTTAGTTTCAGATTTGCAATATGTTCCTAAATGTTTA